>PVJI01029543.1:0-15017 GCA_004026765.1 Micronycteris hirsuta
GAGAACAGGGCAAGGGGTGCAGGGATGGGGAGACCTTTATCGTTCTTTCTAAGTTCACTTTCTCTCTCCTGCCAAGGGCTGACTTAGGCACCTACTTGGCATCGGCTGGGACTTGGTGGTTCACAGTCTTGCCTAAAGCAGCCGGGGAAGGGAAGGCCAGCCAGACAGCCTTCCCCTCTGGGCTCAGGCTCCACTCCACCACCTGCCTGATGTGGCCTCATGTGCTCCAACCAATCAGCACAGCCACCACCCTCTCCAGGTACCTGCTGCAGGGAGCCCATCCACCAGCCAGTGAGAAGCAGGAGGGCGATCTTCCTGCCCACCTCCTCTACCTGCACCCATCACCAGCCTTTACTGACCCTTGACCCCCACCCACCTTTGCCTTCAGTTCGCCCAGCTTATTCCTTTTGAGTGCCCCTCCACCTAAAAGGCAGGTGTCTTAATTTCTAAGTTGGGGCGGGGGAGGCAAGGGAGCCACCTGCAAGAGGACACATATGAGGTTGGCCTTGAGCCCAGCCTTTTATTTTATTTTTCCCTCAGACCAAACTGTTTTTTTCTGCTTCGCTGGCAAAGATTGTCATGGGGAAGAAACTGACCAGAAGAGGAAATGGAATCCTGGGGGAAGCTGCTGGTTTGGTGTGGAGACAGTGGAAGGAGGGTGTCTGGGCCAGGCCACCCCCACCACTTCCACCCCTGATTCCTTGCAGCGAGGAGCTTCATCTGATCTTGAGACTCCCCCTTAAGATGATTCTGGGGGAAGACCTGATGTCTCTGTTAAATAATATCCCTAATTAGTTCAGATGTCTTGAGTACTTACAAAATGGCAGACATCCTGCTAAAATGCTTTTCACATGGTCATTACATTTAATCTTCTCTCCTGGGAGGTTTGTGTCATTGGGCCGAATTTTCAAAAGAGAAAGTTTAGGTCTAAGGAGAGTGGTTTACACAAATGGTAAGTGACAGAGGTGGGGAGCAAAGCTCTTGGTATAACCTCTCTGCGGAGAGTCGAATAGAACATTCTAGTTTCCTTGGCAGATGACAAAGCAGGATGAGGGAAAATACCCATTTTGACGATAACTTTCCAGCTCATTTTATCTTCATAGCAGCTCATCAGAAAATTCCGCAATTTATTCTTTCATTCATGTAGTCAACCAACATGTATTGAGTCCATCTATGAGTTGGGCACCGTATTAAGGCACAAGGATCAGACAAAAATCCCTGACCTCATGGAGCTGACATTCTAGTGGGGTAGGGGGGAGACAAACAATAAACAATAAATGTAAGAATAAAATAATTTAATTATGTAGTAAAATAAGCACCATGAGAAGAAGTAGAATGTGATAAGGGGGATTGAGAAAGCTGGGAAGGTGAGAGCAGGTTGCATTTATAACAAGGTTTTCAGGGTAGGCTCCATTGAGAAGACTGAGAGGGTATGAGCTTCCTACTCTCTTAGGAAAGAATTTTCTAGAAAGAGGAAATGGACAGTGCAATGGCTCTGAGCCTGGAGTATACCTGGAGCAGCTAGGAAGCTAGCAGGCTGGCGAGAAGAGAAGTGGGTGAAGGAGGAAGAATGATAAGATATGAGGTCTGCAGAGGGGACAGGTCATGTTCTGTAGGATCTTGCAGGTAATTACAAAGACTGACTTTCACTGTGGTGCCATTGGGGGCCATTGGAGGGGTGACCGGATCCAACTTCCATTTCACCAGGACTGCTCTGCCCTTATGCTGAGAACAGCGTGCAGGAGCTTGGGTGGAAGCTGTGTTCCAGGCAAGAGGCTTTCGTGCCAATGCAGTTGACAGAGGACGGTGACCAAGGACCAAAGCAGAGCAGAGGAAGTGGGGAGAAGAACTTGCATCTTGTATTTCCGTTGAAGATGGAGTCAATAGGATTTGATGATGGACTGCATGTGGGTCATGAACAAGAGAAGCTGAAGGCGACTTGAAGGTTTACCAAGCTGAAAGGATAGAGTCGTCATTATCTGGGACAGGAAAGGAACGTTGGTGGTGGGGATTAGGGTTCACCTTTGTTTCTCGGCAATCACGCTAACAAGCAACAGGGCACAGCTGCGCTTGGTGCAGGGCCTTTCCCCATGTCCCAGGGTGCTGTTCTGTCAGTCAGACGGGCCTTCCCAAGGCCACAGGCCCCAGCTTCCCCTGTAGCACCACCACCTGGTAAGTTTCTGCTTATCTTTACAAGTGCCATTTAGGTAAATGGCGCTTTTCTACGAATCCTCTGATGACACTGCGGGCATGGTGTCAGACCTCCCTCCTCTGAACAATCTCAGCCCCTAGAGACTATGCCGCCCAGCATGACACTTGATGATATGCTTCCTTGAGGTTTACCACCTATTGTTTTTAAGAGGCCAAGGCTCACGCTTTATCCTTTGTGTCTCACGGGGAACCCGCCTCACACACGGAGCTGGGCCCTGAACACGACTTCATCGGAGCTTATACACTGAGCTGCTTCTCTGCACCGTGGAGAGTGGCCACGGTCGTACCAGATGGGAACCACAGGTGTGGGATCAAGGAGTGAGCACTTCTCTAGTGCAAAGGTCCTGTCATCAGATGAGACACCTGGGTCCCACAGAGGGGAAGCAACTTGTCCGAGGTCTTTCAGGGAGGTAGAGAGCCAGGACTAGGACAGAGTTGCTCTGAGTTTTAGACAGGCGAGCTTTTCCCCACACTCAAAAACTGGGCCTTAGGCAACTGGCGTCTCCTTCAACAGACCCCAAATGAGACTCTAATTGCTTGAGAGCGGATACCAAAGACGGTGTTTTGAAGCAGACGTTCTCACACTCTGTTACGGGCCGTGTCACTGCCACAGCAGTGTGGCAATATCCAACCAAGCTGGTAAATGAACAGGTCTTCTAACCCAGCAAACCCATTCCTAGATATTTGCTGTATAAACAACGGTTACCGAAGATTAGTCATCACATCAACGTAATGAACGAGTGCTCTTACAGCAAAATCTGGAGACAACGTGGAAGAACACGCATAGGGAAGAGACGAGGTACATCCTAGTCACCCACGCAGAGTGTGCATTGTGAAAAGGGACGCAAAAGGGAGAGGCAACTGCGGACCAGTGTGTGTGCAAGACGGTCTCATTCGTACGAGAAAACTCTGGACATGTCTACATAAATATGTTTGTACATACATAATATATCTCTGGAAGGGTACACAGGAGAAATAACAGCAGTTGTGTCTGAGGAGGAAGATTGGGGAGAGAGGCTTATCTGTTTTTATATTTGAAATTTTCTCTTATTTTTAATTAATAAAATTAGTCAATAAAATATATTCATATAATCTAAATACTAAATATTGCAAAAATACTGCAAGGAGGTCTTCTGACTCCCTTTTTCTGGCAGGCGACCTGGATGAATGAATCCGCTGTGCCCGAGGCAGGAAATCTGTCAGGGACCATTTCCCGAGGAGACTCATCATCCGTTCTGTCATCGGCGTGTCCATTCTTGCTGGTGACTGTTGACGAATTGAGAAGTGACTCTCCCACCCAGATGTCCTGGAGAGGCCAGACCTCAGAAGAGGATCAAGAAAATGAGCTTCCACCTGTTTCCTGAGGGCTGGGCCCCAGACTCGGGCAAGTGTGATTCACCCACTTCTCTGTGAAGAAAGAGGACCCGGTATGGCAGCCACCAGCTCCCACCCAGTGAGTCAGGATGGGGGCCGTTTGATGGGGAATTGGGGGTTAAAGTGCTGCGTGCTCTGTTATTCTCCTTCAAAACCTCTCAGCAAAATCTACACTGGGTGCTAATGCAGTGGTCTCTTAGGAACATAAAGAAGTGCTGAGTTGCCTGGCTGGTGTAGCTCAGTGGATTGAGTGCGGGCTAGGAACCAGAGGGTCCCGGTTCGATTCCCAGTCAGGGCACATGCCTGGGTTGCGGGCCAGGTCCCCATGAGGGCCATGTGAGAGGCAACCATACATTGCTGTTTCTCTCCCTCCCTTCCCCTCTCTCTAAAAATAAATAAAAATAAAATTAAAAAAAAAAAGAAGTGCTGAGTTGTGCTTAAATGTTGCTGCAGAGCAAAAACAAAATCTGCAGTCAGAGACAATGTGCGGTGACAAACGCCATTTCATTCAAACAATCGTGGGACATCTAAGCACCGGCCCAAGCCTCGGGAATGTGGAGAGAGGGGAGGAGCTGGGGTTCCTCCTGTTCGCAGCTTGTACTAGTGGTGGGGGCGTTGTGGGTGAGTTGCCTCCCACAGAAAAAAAAAACATTTTGTTTTTTGTTTTTATTTTTATTTACTTATTTCCTTTTATAACAATAATTAAAATTTTTTTTTCAATTGCAGTTGTCAGATGCATACTGGAATAAAATCACTTTCGTAGAGTTTTACAATGAATTCCCCATCCCGTTACTTTTCTGAGTAAAAAAAAACATTTTACAATAGCGGGTTCTTAAAACAACTCTGACAAAAGTTTTACTTGCAGATGATTTTCTCTCGGCCAATCCTGATGGTTTGAAGTTGGAGAAATCAAGCCAGCAGCTCCATCTGGGTAACGGAGTCAAGATTTCCTCTGCCTATGTTAGTCGAGTCTCGCTAGCATTCGTGCGTAGCTGCCTCAGAGCGGTGTTTCTTGGGTCTGGCTGAGGGAGCCGTCCCTCAGTGCTTATTACCCTGGAGCCAATTACTGATCAGTGTTCAATAGGAACGACACTGCTCTAACACTTAAAGATGAACCGGATAAGCCATTGGCGGCCCACTGTCTCACAGATGATTCTGGGATTATAAGAGCTTCCCTATTTAAGAAGTTTGGAGGCAAACGCTAAGTGATTAAACTTGGGTCGACAACGTTTGAGCCTGGAGACAGCTGGGAGGACATCAAACCTCTCTGCCCACCAGGCTTCCGGGCGGGGTTCAAACAACTTCTTGCTGAACCCAGCGGTGAATCGCCTGCTCTCAGCACTTTTCCTGTGGCCTACCGAGTAACTGCTGTGAGCACAGGAATTCGTTGATGTAGAGAAGCCTGGAGCATCTTCAATATCCCCTCATCTCTGGAATTGAGCTGAATGGAGAGAGTGCTATGTGCTTTCCAGAACCAGCCATTTGCTTAAGCCAGTTGAGCAAAAGGACACACAGGACCTTCTTTTTCAGTTTTTTAAAAAAATATAGTTGGCATGCAATAGCATATTATTTTCAAGTGTTACTGTTAAAAATCCCTCCTAGGTAAATACTACCCCTCTCATAGATAAGTACCACAGTCACATCTTTATGCTCTTATTCGAAAATCTCTAAAAGATTTCCAATTCTCTTTAAAAACTTGAAGATATAGCAACGCCACAGGGACTGTGGCAACAATGGACTCGAGCAGAGTACAGCTTTCCCCCACTGCGCCACCGTCCCCACGGCCTGCGCCACGCGCTCCTATCACCCGCCTGTGGGCATCTGAATGTCAGACAGTGAATCTGCTGCTTCGAGTCCTCCCAGAAACCTGGGCCCCCCACACACACACTGCCCTCACCCTGCGAGGCCAAGGCGCTTAGCCCAAGGGGCCCTGCTGCCTGTAAAATGGAGGTGACGAATATTGGCCCCACCAAAAAGGCAGGGGACCAGGCCAGATAGTGCCCTGAAATCCTCTTCCAATGTGCAGCTCCCTTATTCTTGCATTGTTTGCCTCATTTCCACCTTTTTTTCATGCAGCACTAGACTGGAGGCTGTGGAGGAATGGGTCTGAGGGTCTAACGCTTCCTTCCTTACCGCTGGCTGCACTGCTCACGCAGAGCAACCTGGGAGAACACTCCTGAAGTCCTGGGATCTGACACAGCTCAAGTTCATCTCCACTGGTCTGTAGATAAGGTCTTCTCTTTATCCCACCAGGTAAATTTAGGTGTTTTGGATGTAGAGGAGAAAGCTTGTTAGAATATAGGGAAGCCCCAGTGGCGAAAGTGATACTAAAATGGTTTAAGTTGCTGTTGTTTTTTGAACACACACCCTGAGGCAGCGCCATGCATGGCATTTTACACAGGTTCCCTCATTTAATCCCTGCAACCACTCTCTGAGATAGAAAATTTTATTCTCACTTTGCAGACGAGGAAATCGGCCATGAGTGGCTAAATGTGCCCAAAGTTATATAACTAGGAAACAGGTTTTTCTATGTTCATCTTTCCAAATAGTTTTGACTATTGAATAATGTAGATGCCCTATCTATTGCAAGGGGGGAAATCTCATCACCAGCAACAGACTGAATTTCAAAAATTAAATAGAAGCCCTGTGTTGTTACCTATGTCATAACCCTATATCGTAAATGGAAGTACCGAGAGTATTAGCATCTACCCCATAGAATTATTTTTAAGATCAAATGAGAGAGTCTATAGAAAGCACCGTTGATGCTGCCTGGGCTTCAGCAGCTGAACTGCGAGCACTGTGACAAAGTGAGAAGTGTGAGCCGCTGGAGATGAGCAGAGCAGGATTGCATACTTACTGCTGGGAGCACCACTGATAGCATGGGCAACTGACTTCATTTATCCACTTGTCCAAGGCTTACTGAGCACCTACTATGTGTCCTGCCTTGTTCCAGAAATTGGGGCATTTTAGAGAACTAAACAGACAAGAGTCTCAGCCTTTGAAGAGCTTGCATTCCAGTGTGGGGGAGGGGGGGCTGAATAATAAATAAGAGACATAAAAATAAACAAATCATACTGTCCTGATAAGTACATTAAGTAATAAAGCCTTGAGTAAGGGAGATGAAGATTGAGTTGCACGTCCAGACGGAGTTATCAGAGTAGGCCTCAATGGGAAGGAGGCATTGGGGGAAAACCGGAAGAGGGGAGGGACCTGACTGGGGAAAAGGATTTCAGGCTGAGGGCAGAGCTGGCGCCGAGGTCCTGAGGCAGGGCTAGGCCTGGTGTGCTGAGGACTAGCAGGGGGCTCCAAGAGGCGGGAGGAGGGATCAAGGTGAAGGAGAAGTGGGAGACAGGGGCCGAGCGGGGCCTGAGGCCTGCAGTAAGGCTTTCAGCTTTTACTTAAGAGAGATGAGGAGTTACTGGAGAGTTTTGAGCAGAGGAGTTTCCTGCTCTGAGGCTGCTTTGTGGAAGATACACTATAAAGCAGCAGCAGGACCAGGTAGGAGCTGGTTGCCAGAATGCCAATAAGGGGTGAAAGTATCTTGGATCACAGGCACAACAGGTAAAATGAAGATATATGTGCAAATTCTGTAGATATTTTGAAACTACAACTGATTGGGCTAATACGGGATGTGGTATATAAAGAGAAAGGCAAGATATTGGACTACCTGATGCGGAGTGTGCTGTGTAAACAGAGAGTCACCGGGAGGAGAAAGTTGCCAACGACTGAGAGGGGTGAAGCCCGAGAATTCAATTTTGGGGGATGTGGATGGGGACTAATCCATTTGGAATACATCAGATTTTGAAGTAGCTCTTAAATAGCCAAGTGGTGATTTCAAGAGAAAGTTGCATACTTGAGTCTAAAGTTCAGGAAAGAGGCTTGGCGAGCAGATCTAATTGTAGGAATCATCAGTACATGGACGGCATCCAAACCATTAGATTGGAGACAAACAGGGGAGCAGATGGAGTCCAAGGACTGAGACCTGGGCCCCCAAAGAAAAGAGGTTTGGGTGAGAAGCAGGAAGCAGCAAATGAGACAGAGAGGAGGGGCAGTAAGGCAGGAGGTAAGCCAACAGCGACAGTATCCCGGAAGATGAGGGAAGAAGATGTATTGCTGAGAATGCAGTGATCGCCTGTGTCAAATGCCAAGGCGGGTGAAGGGTCTGTGGATTTAGCGACATAGGGGGGTTGGTATGTCCTTGGCCAGAGCTCTCTGGGTGGAGAGAAGCGCCCAAAGACAGATGGGGCGACTTCAAGAGAGAATGGGAGGAAAGGGTAGGAATTAGGAAGTTTAGTTTCTTACTAAAGTAATGTTAGCTAACTTTAGCAAATTTAGTTTAGTTCTTCCATGGAATTTTGTTGCAAAAGGGAGTTGAGAAGCGAGGTCACCGATGCAAGTGTCCAGAAAAGCATTTGTTTGTTTATATGTCAGTTTCTTGTTAAATGGAAATGTTGACTGCATGTTTATATGCTGATAAGGGTAACCTAGCAAAAAGCAAAAACCAAATGGTGTTATAGATGATAGAGGGGAACTTTTTGAAGAATGTTCTTGAATAGGCTGGAGGAGTAGGATCTGGTCCACCAAGTGAGTGGTTTTCGACATCACCTAAGGTGGTAGCTGGGAAGGTAGTGTGTGGGTACGGATGCCGGAAGATGGAGAACCTCTCTGGATCTCATTTTCCTATCGGTGCCTGGGCTTATAATGCCCGTCGCACCCCCAGTTTGTAGAGGCTAAACAAGTTAATATAGGCAAATGCTGTATTAACCATAGTGCTCAACACACGGCAACCCCTGACTTGTCTCCTTGTCCTTTAGTTAGTTTCCAGCCAGGAAGCCTCTCAGGCGAGAGGTTGCACTTCTATTAGATGAAGTTTGAGAAGCTCGTGAGATTATTGCTTACCCAGACATACTCGTCAGATTTTCAAAACATTTTATTCTTAACAAAATGCCTCAGGGACTGCATGAAATACCTCCTAGTAGAATATTACATCACAGGCAGTAACAAAATCTGGCAGAGGAGCATATTTCATATCTTTACCACCCCGTTTGGGTAAGCTCATTTCAACCTAAAGATTTATTCGGAGAGTCGGGGACGGCATGAGACTTTGTGGGCAGCAGAAAGAGATTGGTTGCAGCCACCGCTATCCCACTGTGGAATTGGGGCAAATTGTTCAATTTCTTCTAGTCTCAATTTCCTCACCGTTTAGTTGTGTTGTGAGAACTAAGTTCAGTCCTGTAAGAGAACCACTTTATGAAGGACATGCAGCAGTTCCAAGTTCAGGGGCTAAAGTAGGCAGCCTCAGTCAGGAGAGGGCAGGGAATATCAGGAGCAACCTGTGGAGTGTATTCAAAGTAGTCATGTCTTCCCTGCCCTTCAGCAGCTGGGCCAGTGTGGGCCACAGGTGTCTTCTCTTTTTTCAAACTGTCAGGTTGGCAATGGTTGTCTAGAGCCTTGTCTTGGAGAATGGTAAGGATGTGAATGGACTTCACTAGGAGGTTTTGGGGTTGATGTATGCTGTCCGCACTGGATACAGGGTTGGTGAGAGGCAGCAATGGCTGTTTGCACTCCCAGTTTAAATGTGTACAAGCGAGCTTGTCAGAATCACTACTCAGTTCCTCTTCCTTTTTCTTTCATTATTTCTTTTCTGCTCTTTAAAACTCTGTCCTCTCCCGAGCTCGGCCTTGAGTACTCTTTAATTTTAAACTTCCACACCGAGAGAAGACAGGTTGATAGAGAAGTGCAGCAGAGGCTGACTTTCCTCCTTGGTTTCCATGGCAGATTGTCTGCAAAGACGGTCACTAGGCTCCTCTTCCCATCAGGACAGGAGACAGTGTCCCCAGCCCTGAAACCACAGCTGGCCCCGTGGCTTGTTTGACCAACAGAACGCAGCCACTGTGCTGCTCCCGGACTTCTGGGCCTACGAAACCACATAGATTCTTCTTCCACTCAGCGGGCAATCCAGCTGACCACGGAAAGAAGTCCAAGCTTCCCATGTGGACAGAAAAGACCACATGAACGAGAATCTAGAATTCAGACATATGAGCAATTCCAGCCAACACCACAAGAAGAGTGAGGTGCAGTCACCCTAACAGTCCCCAGACGTTCAAGCCATTCCAGCTAAGGTACCTTGAGGTCAAGATGAGGCCATCTTGAATCCTCCACTCCCCGATGAGCACCCCCAGCTGAGACCACAGGGGGGCAGTCATAAGCTGTTCCTCAGGACCCTGCTCAGAGTCTCAGCCTACAGAACTGTGCCCCCAACATGGTTTAAAAAAATGGTGTTCAGATGAGTTACCACCTTACCCAAACTCACAAAACAAGTGAAGAGCAGAGCTGAGATTAGAACACAATTCCAGGCTCTCCCAAACTGATCATGAAATTCCCATTCTTTCTCTTCACACTCTACTCTAGTTGCATAAACAACTTGAATTTCAAAATTTTAATTACAGAATGATAGGCTACAACGCACAGCCATGTTTAGTTGGCACCACGCAGTTCAGCTCTCAATTATACACCAACTTACTCTGCTGCCTAGTTTCTTGATCAGGCATATTTCAGTTTATAATTTCTCAGAAGTCAGCAAAAGGGAATGTGCTTCCTGACAGCAGTTAGAAGTATACTTATTAGATTTATTATAGGTAGGCTTTATTTTTCATAACAGAGCCTGTCTTTCAAAAGTTTTATGTAAATAAAACCTGCGTGAGTCAAATCCTATTTTACTGAAATAGAAGTCTCACTTCCAGAAAATCATCAGTGAACTTTTTATAGAGCTTAAGTCATTTTTGAGATGATGAATCGCTTCAGGGTCATTTTCTATCCCAGAAGCTGAGCTTTTTATGTTATATTTTCTTAAATTTTGGCACAACTTTAAAAGATGAAATATATGCAGTTCGTAGAATAGTTCTTGTCTCTAAGTGCTAGGGAAAAAATGGTACCTACTATATGTGTGTTATGGATTGAACAATGTTCCTCCAAAATGTTGAAATCTGAATCCCCAGTACTAATGCCTGCGACCTTATTTGGAAATAGGGTCTTCACGGATGTCATCAAATTAAGATGAGGCCATCAGTGTGAGCCCTGATCCAGCATGACTGATGGCCTCATCAGAGGAGGGACAGACCATGTAATGATTGAGATAGGGTTTGCACTGCTGGGAATCAACAGCAGTAGCCAGATGCTGGGAGGAGGCAAGAAAGGACCCCGCCCAGAACCTCAGAGGTAGCCTGGCTCTGCCGACACCTTGATTTTGGACCTCTGGCCTGCAGCACTGTGAGAGAACACATTTCTGTTGTTTTGAGCCACCCAGTTTATGGTAATTTGTTACAGGGTCTCTAAAAGTTTTTGAAGGAAAACTTAGAAGGAAGAAGATAAATGAAGAAACAGGACCAAGGACAATTTTCGGGCCAAATCAATAGATATCCCCAACCCCTTTCTCTGATGTATCTCTTAATATAACAATGTAGGAGTTTTCCATATTATTGGGAAACCTTCTCAAAGCTAATTTTTATGACTGCATAACCAAATCCCCCAAGAGGGTATCACAGTCTATTTATTTATTTGATCTATGGATGTGTTTACCTGTTTATGATAGAAATAACACTGCAATAAAAATCTGGGTCGAGACTATTGTGTCTTTGGGATTTTCTTAATGCATACCTCAACTCATCAAAGTTAAGACACTATATACATTATAAGATACAGCAAAAGAGTTGAACGGGTTTGTTTTTGGAGAAGAGGAAAGTGGGGGTGGGGGTTGGTGAAGTCAAGAGACTGGATTTTTACAAGTCTTTTAAAACTTTTTGACCATAAATATGTGCATCTATGAAATCTAATAAAAATACAAAGAAAAAATTAATCTCCCAAAATTATGTCTACAATGTGACTTCAATGATTTAAAAACCATTTAAAAATTCATGGAAAAAATACTAAGGATCAACAACGATAAGTTTATGAGTGAGCTTTTCTTCATTTTTGGACTTTTCAAAATTGTTTGAGGTCAGTAGCTAGTTTCTAAAAAAAATTTGAACAGGAGGAAATAGACCAACCGTAGTTCTTGCTTGGTGAACTATGGATGTTATTTCTCCTTTGCGCTTCTCTGAAGTTTCCAAACTTACCCTAATAAACATGTCTGAATGCTTTAAGGGCCCAAGAAATAGCACCCTAGTTGAGAAATATTCAAAGAATTAAAGAAGATGAAAAATAAAATATCATCCTTATAATTGGTAAAAAACTGGGTTGAAGGACTTGCCTAAATGTCAGATTTCATCCTTTTTTATGGCAGAGGAATATTCCTCAGCTATATGTCTCCTTTTGCCCAGTCCCAGTTGTTTTGCCTCCCTCCCAAAATATTGATCTCAAGAGAGCCCAGTAAACTTTCTGCTCTCAAATCTTCTTCTCAAAGTCTCTTTCCCAGGGAACCTGACCTACAACACACATGCCTTAGGCTGGTGCAGAGGAAAACATCTACTAACTTGTTTTAAGTCACGAAAGTATTTCCAAGGGTAATGTTTTGAAACAGAAAACTCATTTGGCTGGTAATTTGGAGGTATATATTAACTAACTGGTTACAAAACAGTTCACAGGCTACAGTTGCAAGTGAAAACATTTGTAAATATATACATTTCATAATAATGAAGACTTGAGGGGACAATCAATGAACTAATACTTTGTATGTACCTACTTTTTATCAAGCATTAAGTTCAGCATTCCACCAAAAGTATGAAAATGGCGATTAACCCTGGGTGAGGGAATCAGAAGTGATTTTTATTTTCTTCTTCTTTTTAGCATTTTTCCCAAATTTTGTTTTGTGATTCCATATACAAAGTCATACAATCACTTTATAAATGAGCCTTAAATAAACAAATGTTCAGTATATCAAATATTTCAATAAATATTTGCTGTAATATTTGTATTACATGGATAGCACCCGGTACCGCAAATTCTTCTCTCCATTCTCTGAAAAGTCCAAGACAGGCAAAAATATCACGTGTCAGTTCCCCAGAAGTTGAGCAAGTTTTGAATTTCAAGATTTGGAATATGCAGAGTTGTTATTAATTCTTTAGTGCTGAAAAAAATGGCTCAAGTATTTTCTAAATCATTTTCATTTTGAAACTGAGAAAAGGGAACGCTTAGATACAGTACTTCCCTGTACTGTATTACATGACCTCACATAGAATTCATGACAAAAGAAACTTAAAGTTTTCCCAGAATTGGACCTTTGACAAAATCGATGTAGACACCAAGAAAGGCAGAGCCTGGACCTGAGAGTTTGGGCCCAAACTCTAATGTTTTCATTTCTCCAATCTAGAATCTGCCATCTGAAGATTATATCCATTACTTTTTCTTTGCCACATGTTTATTTAGAACTCATTCTTAACTGACTATATTTGGTTTTCAGTTCAGAGAGAAAAATCAATATATTGTCACTCTCGGGCTAAAAGGACAAATTATAGGCAAAATATTTTACAATATAATTCCTTCCCCCAAAACTTTTTGGTTTGACTTTTTACTTTCTTAGCTCAAATAAATATATTTTACTGCCTCTCTCAGGCAAAAACTTTTGATTGAACAAGAGTACCTGAAAGTTCATCGAAACATGGAGTTTTTTTGTAAGCTTTTCCAGTTGCTAATGAATTTCTTCCCAGCCAAGATAAAAGGTGAGATGTAAAGATAAGTTGACACCTTCCAAATGATGAGTCTGGCCTTTGGGGTGACTCCATGCCAAGTCACATCCAGAGTGGCACTGTCTGAGCTCACTGAACAAGGTATAACAAAGGAGATGGGTCATGAGAAGCCAGGAGAACTCTAAACAGTGTTCCCAACTTTCTCTGGCCTTGGAACAGACCAAAGCACAGCAAGGACTTCTGGGAAATAGCAATGCTCATCACTTCAAGGAAATCATAGAGTGTTATTAGAAAATTGCTTAGGTTGGACGTCCCTGGTTAGGGAAGGTGGAAATCATTGCTATGAATTGCTGAAAGCCAGCTGGGTATCAGATGGCATGTGGCAGGGAAGGGGAGGCTTTGGGTACTTTGGTCCCTCGGACAGTGAACGAAAATGAGAGGTCACCTTCCTTGATGCTAATGAGTAGTACC
The DNA here is from genome assembly GCA_004026765.1 of Micronycteris hirsuta. Classification (NCBI taxonomy): domain Eukaryota; kingdom Metazoa; phylum Chordata; class Mammalia; order Chiroptera; family Phyllostomidae; genus Micronycteris; species Micronycteris hirsuta. The sequence goes on from PVJI01029543.1 coordinate 13,680, forward strand.
GCCATGGTTTTCTCTTTTACAAGGTTTCCTAGATTTCGCTGTCTATCCTACAAGCTACTGCTAGACTCATCTCCCTAAAGCAGCATTTTTTTCCCCACACGTGGATGGTTTATTGACTCTGGTTTAAGGATCACAGGCTTTTAGAGCAAGAATGATCTTAGCGAATATCTTGTCCAGCCGCTCATTATAAAGATGGGGAAATTGAAGCCTAGAGAGTAAAGTGACTCCCCCAAGGCCACACAGCCCTTTTCCACAGTAGCTCAGTGATTTTCCGAAGTCAGTCTCCACTTCTACATGTCTGCCTCCATGCAGAGATGCCTAAAGCATAAAACACATTCTTCTTATGAACTGGAAGCATTTCTACCACTGAAGAGATAGTGTGTGAAAAGTCAAGGGAAGCCAGTGGCCCAAAAGGGTCCTGCCGGCCAGTGGAGGGCTGGGAGCTGGTTGCAGGGTGGGCCTTTCCCAGGTAGGACTCACTTGGCTGATGATCTCTTAATGAAATGTGCTTCAGGGAGACATCTAATGCGGCAGAGACCGCCTGTGAAGGGGGCAAAACACTGCCCGTTCTCTCTCCCCTCAAGCTGATTTCTCCTTCACTCTGGACTCTTCAAGAGGTGGGACTAACTGAAGGATTAGGTGGAAACTAGCGAGGAAAAGGATTACTAGGTCTGCATCCTCACTTCAAATCTCCAGATCCCACGACCTTGATCTCCAAGGGTTCACCGACTAGCAAAGGCCCCTGATAGGGACCTGACAGCGAGATGAGATGAAACAACCCAGAGAGAAAAAGAAAGGGAGGATCTGCCTGTCCCCCTGCCCCCCATGGCCCAAGATAAGTTAATTTAGGAACCTGTCTATTGCCCACAATTGCTTATTGAGTCCCACTGGGTGCCAGGAAGGCAGAAATTAATGATGACAGTGACAGTGAAAGAGTTACTGTTCACAGAGCGTTGGCTGTGCTGGGAGCTCCCCTGAGCACTTGGTTTCCTTACTCCTTCGGCCGTGCAGGGTCTCCGTGGTAGGTGCTGTTAGTGCCGTTGAGTTGAAGACCCTGAGCCTTGGCGAGATCACATCCCAACAGCCGGTAAGAGGGGCAGTTGGGCTCTAAAGTCACAGAGTCCAGGTTGTGAGCCCACATCGTTAGCTGTTGTCTCTGCCCTTAAGTGTACAGACGAGTAGATAAATGATTTCCTTTATTCCCGCACCCGTGCGTACATTCAGTGGGCATTTACTGAACACCTACTATGTGCTGGGCAGTGTGCTAGGCTCCACAGGTACAAAATCCAGGGAGAGGCCAGGACCCCAGAGTTGCAAGAGCCAGAGGCAAGGAGAGCC
>PVJI01029544.1:0-15280 GCA_004026765.1 Micronycteris hirsuta
CTATTTCCTTTGCTAGATTGGGGAAGTTCTCCCTCATTATTTGTTCAAATAAGTTTTCAATCCCTTGTTCTTCCTCTTCTCCTTCTGGTATCCCTATGACCCGGATGTTGGGATGTTTACAGATGTCCTGGAGGTTCCTAAGCCTCTCCTTATTTTTCTGAATTCTTGTTTCTTCATTCTTTTCTGGTTGAATGGTTTTATCTTCCTTCTAGTCCACATCATTGATTTGAGTCCCAGTTTCCTTCCCATCACTATTGGTGCCCTGTATATTTCCCCTCGTTTCTCTTAGCGTATTCTTCATATTTTCATCTAATTTGTGACCAAATTCAGCCAATCCTGTGAGCATCCTGATTACCAGTGTTTTGAACTATGCATCTGATAGGTTGGCTATCTCTTCGTGGCTTAGTTGTATTTTTTCTGGAGTTTTGATCTGCTCTTTCATTTGGGCCATCCTTCCCTTTCTCTGTGTGCCTGTTACTTTAAGGGGCAGAGCCTTAGGTGTTCACCAGGGCGGGGTAACCCACTTCACTGAATCAAGATGCTGCCTGTGGGGGTGGGGCCTGAGAGAGAACAATGGTGCTTGCTCCGCTCTCCACTGGCTCCCAGTCACCTCACCCAACACCCACAAGCAAATTGGGCCCCTCTGCACCAGTTCACAGGTGGTGGGCCTGTGCCCTGTGGGTCTCTCCAATGAACTCTGCTGTGAGGCTGGGAGTTCCTCCCACTGCTGCCTCAACCCCCACAGGTGTTTTCAATCAGTGGTTTGAGGCTTTATTTCCCTGTAGTGGTGGGTTGTGTGGTCTGCTCCGCTCCCAGCTTTTCCTCCCGTTTTATCTGCGCGTGTATGAGAGACTGCCTGGTCCACCAGTCTCGGCCCTGGTGGGTCCCAGTTGGCCAGCCCCTGGTTTCGCCAAGTGCACTGGTCGTGTTTTGGCCAGGCACACCCGCCGTGAGCCTCTCCAGGCAGCTGCAGTGTTGCCAGTACCGCTCCACAAACCACAGACTCACCGCTCACTCTCCGCCCAGCTCTGCCCTGCTTAAAGGTCTGGATGAACGTGTCTTCTTTAACTTCTTGGTTGTGGGACTTCCATACAGTTTGATTTTCTGTCATATCTGGTTGGTTTTTGTTTTTAAATTGTTGTTTTCCTTCTTTTGGTTATGCAAGGAGGCATAGTGTGTCTACCTATGCCTCCATCTTGGCCGGAAGTCTCAAGATCTTGTATTTTTAACAAGTAATCCAAAGTCATTCCAATTTTGAGAAACACTGCCTGTAAGTTGCCTTTTTCCCAACGATTACCCATCTTAAAATGACCTGGTAATGAGGAACTAGAGCAGTCTTCTCCCTCTGATCCTCTCCTCTCCTCCTCATCTGGCTCAACCGCTTCCCATCTCAAGTTTCCACCTGACTGTTCTTTGCTCAGCCTTGACTCACAGCAGGCCTCTCAGGTCCAGGGCCCCTGCTAAATGATACTTTAATGTGATGCTGCTAAATGTTATCTAGTGTTTTTAATATTTACTTTTAAATTAATATATGCTCAAGTTTTTAAAAACCTAACAGAATAGAAAGTTATGAAGCTAAATCTTAGAGGCATATCTCATCCTACCTCCCCACCTCTCTCTGCAACGCGATCATTTAACTCTTTTGAAACTCCTCTCAAAACTTACACTGATATAAACATACAAAATCCTCTTTTCCACAAATGATATCATACTTTATGTGCAAATCTGTTGTGTTGATTATTTCAAATAACATATTCTTAGAAAACATCCATATCAGTTCATAAAGATATTTTGATCTTTGGATCTATTTGGTCTTTGTTCTAGTTTCATTTCACAATTGTATACTCGTCCATTATGTGCCTGTGCCATGATTTCTTTAGCCAACTCCCGGCCAGTGGACATTTAAGACGGTTTCAGCTTTTCAGTATTACAGAATATATTGCAGTTACCATCTTTGAATATTTTCAGTAGTAACCAAAAGATAAACAACCTAAGAGTAATCTCTATTCATCTTGAAAGCAACAATTTAGAACACATTATCTGCTAAGTAACTGAAGCAATAAAGAAAATGTAGTCGGGGAGGAAAAGAAAGAGGGAGAGAAGATGATCTGTCACCTAATTCAGTTCAGTAATACCAGCGCGAGATTAGAAACTACCTGCCACGTCATGGCTTCTCTATCAACTTCCTTTTGTGTTTGTTTGTTTGTTTGTTTGTTTCAAGAAATGGGTATGAAGATGACAGTCCTTCAGAAAGCCATGACATTAGAACAAGTCAGTCTATCTTCAATATACCAATAAAATTACCAACACCCAATTTTCAATTGCCATTTCTCATTCGGGGTGGTTGTGATTCTGGAATATGAGGTCTATGAACACAGCATCAGAATATCCAAGACCCCTTTTCATTGAGGCTTCCTGCAAGTTTCCTCTTGGGCCTCTGTCCTAGAAAACATCTTTGCTTTGTTCTTTGGGGACAGGAAAAGCTCTCTCCTCTTTCTACCTGCTGTTGACTCCTCCTTCCCCCTGACACCTTTATTCACATGATAGCTGCCAAGTGATAGAATTCCATTGTTCCTCCCTTCTCTGGATTCTACATCACAAATGCAATTTTCTAATTATTTTCAGATCTTTTGCTGATATTCTAGTAATTTTAGGGAAACAGGAAAATATAGCAAATGTGAGGAAATTGCAGAGGCTGAGGAAACCCTTATAATTTTCAGTTAATAATTGATTCTGGTTGCTAGGGAATGAATGTGTTCCAAGCCTCTTTTCCCTTGAACGCATTGTTGCTCATTCCCTTTTTCATCATTGCTCAGTTATATCCATCCATTGGTTCCCCCACCATTCTATAACATAACCTAAGTGCATTTCATAGAGAGGGTAGCATGATGTGTTTTAAGGAGCAAGGAATTTTGAATTCTTCAGACATGAGTTTATGTCCTAACATCCTAATTCTTTTTCTTGCTAGCTCTGAACTTTTAACAAGTTACTTCAATTGTCAGAGCCATAGTTTTCTCATTTATAAAATTAAGATGATAATACCTACCCCAAAAGACAAAGAGTAATGAGACAACATACATAAAAAGCTAGCAGAGACTGCCTTCACCATGTCTAATAACTACCGTAGGGAAGAACAGTAGACACAAAGTGTAAGGAATGAAGTGCTCCCAAATCAAAAATTTTCAGACTGATTTGTCAAAATATCTAATTACAATATTCTCTGACAATGTCCCTTCTAATTTTTAAAAAGATCACCTATCTATATTTTTTAGCATTTCCTGTCTTTTCACTCTATTTGTTAAAGTCTTAGGTTTTTATTTTTATTTTTTACTACAGCTTAATGACTATTCTATTACAGCTGCCCCAATTTTTCCATTTTTCCCCCCTCTACCCAGCACCCCTTCTTCCTTAGGCAATCTTCCCTCCTTTGTTCCTGTCTATGGGTCATGCATGTAAGTTCTTTGGCAACTCCATTTTTTATACTTGCTCTTAACATCCCCCTACTTATTCTATAACTACAAATTTGTACTTCTTAATACCTTCACCTTTTCTTCCATTCCCCTACATCGCCCCCCGCCCCCAGCTGGCCACCATCCCAATGTTCTCCATATCTGTGATTCTGTTTCTGTTCTGGTTGTTCACTTCGTTGGTTTTTCAGATTCAATTGTTGATAGTTATGTATTTATTACCATTTCAATGTTCATAATTTTGATCTATTTCTTAAATAAGTTCCTTTAATATTTCTATAATAATGATTTGGTAATGATGAACTCCTTTACCTTTGCTTTGTCTGGGAAGCACTTTATCTATCCTTCCATTCTAAATGACAGCTTTCCTGGGTAGGGTAATCTTGGTTGTAGGTCATTCCTTTTCATGACTTTGAATACTTCTTGCCAATCCCTTCTAGCCTGCAAAGTTTCTTTTGAGAAATCAGCTGACAGACTTGTGGGAGCTCCTTTGTAGATAATTATCTGCTTTTCTCTTGCTGCTTTTAAGATTCTCTCTTTATCTTCAACTTTTGACATTTTAATTATGATGCATCTTGGTGTGGTCCTCTTTGTGTCCATCTTGTTTGGGACTCACTCTGCTTCCCAGACTTATATGTTTATCCCCTTCACCAAATTAGGCAAGTTTTCTTTCATTATTCTTTCAAATAGATTTCCAATTTCTTACTTTTTCTCATCACCTTCTGGCATCACTATAATGTGAATGTTGCTATGCTTGAAGTTGTACCAGAAGCTCCTTAACTATCCTAATTTTTTTTTTTAAGATTTTATTTATTTATTTTTAGAGAGAGGAGAAGGGAGGGAGAGAAACAGCAATGTATGGTTGCCTCTCACATGGCCCTCACTGGGGACCCGGCCTGCAACCCTGGCATATGCCCTGACTGGGAATCGAACCGGGATCGTCTGGTTCCCAGCCCGCACTCAATCCACTGAGCTACACCAGCCAGGGCTTATCCTAATTTTTTTTATTATTTTTTCTTCTTGCTATTCTGATTGGATATCTTTTGTTTGATTATGTTTCAAATTATTGATTTGATTCTTGGCATCATCCACTGCCCGGTTTATTTCCTGTAAGTTGTTCTTTATTTTAACACCTTTCATACCACTCACGAGTTTTCTCGTGTTTCGCTCACGAGTTTTCTCATGTTTTGCACGCCATCTGTTAAGGACCGCTCACAAGTTTTCTAATTATAAAATGTTATAATTATTGAAAAACAACACCAAAAGTGCATTATGATCTGTAGTTATGATGATTTAAAAAATAACATACAGTTTGCCCAAAAACGTGCGGTCCCTGGCGTATCTTAGAGATTTCTATGCGGTACGAAATGTGTTAATTAGCATCTCCTTTGTTTCTGCTAGGATCATTTTTATAGTGCTGAAGTACCCTCTGAGTTCCTTGAGCATCCTTATAACCAGTGTTTTGAACTCTGCATCTGATAGATTGCTTATCTCTATTTTGTTTAGTTCTTTTTCTAGAGTTGTATTCTGTTCTTTCATTTGGGCAACATTTCTTTGTCTCCTCATTTTGGCAGCTGCTCTGACTCCGTATCTTGGTGGCCTAATGTAGTAGGTGTCCTGAAGAGTCCAGTGGCATAGCAGTGGATACTCAATAGGCACCCTCCAGGTGGGTTGAGTATTCCCTCCTCTTGTAGTTGGGTCTTGATTGCTATCAGCAGGTCAGTGGGAGGGATTTACAGACCAGATAGCTAACAGCACTGGCTGTGACCACTTGCCACCAACCACCACCCTCCATGGCTTGGGGAGGTGGTTGAGTGGTTGTGCTCTGATGTGGTCTGTAACTGTCCACTGGGTATGCAGGTCCTGAGGCTTCCACATAGTACAGGCCAGAGTCAGCCACTGCCTGTGTTCTATCTGTGGCCACTTGGCATAAACTATAAAGTGATCTCTATAGTCCTAAGGTTTTGTTTTTTTAAGTAGAGACCTGCTGGTGTATTTTATATACTGGTAGACATTTAATATTAAAGTGTGATTCATGACAATTTGAAATGCAGTCTTCTTAAACTACTAACACATCAGGAATGTGTTAATATAATGAAGTATTGCCCGCATAATGTCAAAGTTTGTACACCAACCAAATTAAAGAATCTATAATATAAAAACAGAAAAAACTAATTTATAACAGATTTGATAGCTGGCTGTTTCTTAAACTAAAAACAATAAGAGACAAACTTCTTATCATTCTAATCAAGAAAAAAATAGAAAACAATGTGAACTTCAATAATAAGAAGATTAAGTTAATCTCAGGTGTTTAGATTTTTTTTCCCACTGTGTAACACACTTCAGTACTCAGCCTACGGGCAGAGGCTAGGCAATGGTTCAAGGCCACAGTCTGCTCTGGCATGGGACACAGAGAGACCCAGAGGGACGGGCCTGCCATAATAGATTTCTTTTTAAACTAGGATAACATGTAAAACTCTATTCTGATATAAAAATAAAATTAATATTGTATAATATCATTACCAAATTTGACTCAAAGTGCTTTGGAAAAGTTGAATAGGAAATAACCATAAAGAAATACAGTGGTATTTTGTTTTAATTTCAAATTCTCTGATGATGTATGATGTAGAGCATCTTTTCATATGCTTATGAATAATTTTTTTGATGAGATGTCTGTGAAGGTCTTTGGCCCATTTTTTTAAATTGGGTTGTTTATTTTCTTCTTATTGTTGAGTTTTAAGAGTTCTTTGAATAGTTTGGATAACAATCCTTTATCAGCTGTGCCTTTGGCAAATATTTTCTGCCAGTATGTAATGGTTCTTCTAGTTCTCTTGACATTATCTTTACAGAGCAAAAGTTTTTAATTTAATGAAGTCCTGCTTATCAGTTATTTCTACTGTTTGCAAGAAAAAAATTTTATTCTTCCCTTTTAGGTGCCTTGGTTGATCTGATAATTAAATTGACATAAGACAGATTAACAAGAGAAAAACAAACTTAATTATGTTGAGGCAGGCCCACAAGGACATGAGACTAAAAGGCAGTCAGGCAATTGGGGTTCATATGCCATCCTGAGCTAAGGAGGAGGGGGCAGGGACCTGGGGCTTCAAAGGGGAGGAAGACAATTCACAGGAAGATGAGAAGTACAAATGTTTAGTAAACAAATGTGTGCCATGCAGGTTAGTATGATATAAAAATTATCACGGGGATGGGTCTGCTTCCTCCTAGCTATCCCTGCAGTGAGGTGTCTGCCTCCAGGATCTGAAGACTCTTTGGTAGTTACTGTTTTTATAAGGTGGTTTTGCCTTTTGTTTATAGATCACTGATGTCAACACTACTCTGTATCTAAGGCACCTGTTAATTACATGTTTATTTCCTTCCTTGCAAAACTCTTTTATTTTTCCTTGAGTTAATAATTACCTTTTCTTCATTTGTTTAGTTTTCTGTAAACATCTAAGACGTCCTGCAGCCTCCAACAGATCTGTCAAGTCCTTCTCAATACAATTTTCCTGTGGTCTCTCAAACCTCACCCTCTCAAACCATTTGCTTTTGTGCTGAAAATTTTCTTTTCTCCCTCTTAAGAAGGGTGATGTACATTTGAGTTAATGCCTTCCTCTAACTTGGTTTTCTTCCTTGTTTGGTGAAGCACAGCCTACTATATATCTTCTTGCTGATGAGTGCAAAATAATTTGAGATCTTTCATGTCCGAGTATGACTGTCATCTAGGCTCATGCTCAACTGATAATCTCATTGGATATAAGACTCCAGGTTGGAAATTGTTTTTGCTCAGTCTCTCCTAAAGATCACCTGCTTCTTCTTTATATCTAAAATAAACCGAATGTCACTTCCAGAAAGATGGAGTATGCACATTTTTCCTATCCCTTCCACTACATACAACTAAGAGCCCTGGACACGAGAAGGCTGTGAAAGTTGGGGAGAATAAGTCAGATGAAATAAGTAGGGACCCAGGGACCCAGAAATGACCTGATGGCAAGTTCTCTAGATTTTTTATTCTTTTTGTTTATGGCAAAGTGGGGGTAGTCTGTAAACCTCTGACTTGTAGCTGAGAACTCCAGCAACACAGAAACACTACAGACACAAGTGAAAAAAAGCCCCAACAAAAGCCTATTGTCTCTTGCCAAATGACCCAGAAACAGCCTAGCAAGACAGAAAACATTTAGACAATAGCCACTCTACTAGTCAAACACCACAGAAAAAACTATGACCCGAGTGGGGAACTAAGATTTCCACACTTGGTGGGCTGTAACGAGGTGCCCCCATCCTCTGCTGGAGAAGTGCCAGAGGAGGTCAGGTAGGAACTGGAGCTTCCGTCTCCCCCTCACAGCCAAGCCTCCCTAACCCACGGCATCAATGCAGACCAGAATAGGATTCTGTACTTCACCCTACATCAGTCAATAAAGGACTCCTTCCTACACTGTGGGGATACCAATATAGACCCCATGAGAAGCAATAACAAGGCACTCTTGCTCTTCCCAGACAGTGTAGGATCAGAAGAGGTCTAGTGGGGCACCAGGATTCCATTCCTCACCCAGCAACAATGAGAAATCCCTCCCTGTTGAGGGGGAGACATGTATTTCTGCCCCGCCCAGCAGTATTGCAGTGCCCCCTCCTTTCTCCTGTTGGAGTGGTGTCAGAGGAAGCCAGCTAAGACAGAAGAGCTACCTAAAATTCAGCATCTCATACTATAAAAAATATCCTTGTTCAATGAAAATATTCACTTGTCACACCAAGAATCAGGAAAATCTCAGCTTGAATGAAAAAGACAATCAGTACATGCCAGAATGAAAATAACAGGGATGTTAGAATTATCTGCAAAGATTTTAAAGCAGTCATCGTAAGAATGCTTCCATAAGCAACTATAAGCACGCTTAAAACAAATGAAAAATTGAAAATCTCAGGGAGAAAAAGTGTCAGCAAAAATTGAAATGTATAAAACAAAATTGTAGAGCTGAAAATTATAATAATCAAAATTTTAAAATGTAATGGATGGGCTCAACAGCAGATGGAGAAAGACCGATGAACTTGAAGACAGAAAAATAGAAATTACCCAATCCGAACAACAGAGAGAGAAAATGGGTGAGGGAAACTAACAGGGTCCCGTGCGGCTCTAACGAAAGGCCTGAAATGTGTGTCATCTGAGGAGATGAGAAACAGGACAGACCTGAGAAACGACTCAAAGAAATATTGACTGCAGATGTTCCCATCCTGGCAAAAATAAATAAATACATAAACCTGAAGATTTAAAAAGACAAGCAAAGCCCAATGAAAATAAACCCAAAGAAATTCACGTTAAGACACATAATAATTAAATATCTGATCATAAAGACAGAAGAAAGATCTGGAAAACAGTGAGAAACAACATATCTCCACAGGGAAACAACACCAATGACGAGAGAAAACATCAAACATGAAAGACAGCAGAAAGTGGTACAATCTTTTTTAAGAAGTGAAAGAAAAGCATTGTCAATTCTGATTTTTACATATAAAAAATTTATCTCACCTACTCATTCCCAGAAACAGTGAATATGTTAAATTACATAGCAAAGGGGAATGAAAGTTGCCAATCAATTGACCTTAAGTAGGGGTGTCCAACCTTTTGGCATCTCTGGGCCACAGTGAAAGAAGAGTTGTCTTGGGCCACGCATTAAACACGTTGCAACACGTAATCTCACACACACACACACACACACACAAAATTTCATGTTTTATGTAAATTTACGATTTTGTGTTGGGCTGCATTCACAACCATCCCGAGCTGCATGCAGCCCACAGACCGCAGGTTGGACACCCGTGACGGAGACTATCCTGGATTATCCAGGCACTGGCCAAACGTCTTTGCGTACGGAAGAGGGAGGCAGCAGAGTCCATGTCATTGGCTCTGTGATAGAATGTGGGAACCAACCAGCCATTGCTGGCTTTGAAGATGAAAGAAAGCCGAGGAAAGAGGGACAGAAAATGGATTCTTCCTGCTGGCACATTGGTTTTTAACCCAGTGAGATGCCTTTCGGTCTTCTGAACTACTAAACTCTAAAAATAACAGGTTTGTGTTGTCTTAAGCTCCTAAACTTGTGGAAAACTGTTACTGCGAGCCTAGAAAAACTAATATACTTTCCGTAGGTTCATTTCATGCTTTCCTATGGTCATGAGGCATTGGCGCCTAGTTACGAAGTCTCCGCCAGAGAGGAATAACTGGTACTAATGCAAGGCAACTCATTAGTCTCATGTGGTCTCATGAAATAAAAACCCGTCTCAAAATTCATTTCAAATGAGCATTTATTGATCCTGTGTTCAACAGGACGGGGTTAGGAAACGTGCATCCTCTGTCTGTGGACAGTTCTTGCCACTGCGTGCATCCTCAGCTGGGTATATTCTCTGGCTCACTAGTATTTTCCAATTATTCAAACTCCTATAATGGAATAGTAGGCTTCTGCAGAAACTCAAAATCTTCTTAGAAAACTGTGGTTAGCAGAGTAAATATCACAGTCGGTGGAAAATCTGCTTCATTTTCTAAAATAAGAAATAAAATGGAAAAAACAGGCATTACGAACAGAAAGAAGAGAACCGGATGCTCAAAAGATTAGGCTCATCCTTCCCACTGCCGTCTATGACCTTGGGCTTGTGACTAAACTTCTTTAAGGTCTAATTGCTTATTCTCCCTCCCTCTCCTTTTGCCTTCAGTGAGTATTTCTACACGGTCTAGTTATCCATTTAACTGCACGAAGAAACCACATTAGTAAATTCCAAAAAAGCTAAGAGCATGGTCAAGTATCAAAGCTGGCACCTCCTGATTCAGAGCTTTACATTTTTTAACTACATTATATGTTCTATGCCTGGAGAAATCTGATGCCTTTTCTGCAGGCTCTCCCTTTAAAAGATTCCATGGGTTGGACTGGAATCCACATCCTAGAGAGATGGGAAGAAAGAAATCCCAGAAAAATCGAGGGAGAGAAATTGTGTATCTTATGCCTGTGTGATTACTAAAACTCCAGACAATTAGATTGGGAAGCTAAACATCAGAGAGACAAGAGGTTGTCTTTAACTTTCATTATTAGATTTTATAGCTGGTCTCAGCATCCTAGAAGGCTTTTAAGTTTGGAATTCTTACCCAGTGGACTGAAACCAGCATTGAAAATGGTGTCAAATCCCTAGTAAGATATCATAGGCAGGAGAGAAGACACTTACAAATAAGCCTGAAGATGAACTCGTCATCTTCTCTGGAGGTGTCGGGCTCCTCTGCAATTAAGAAAAGAAATGGTTTTCATTCATTTGCAGTAAGTACCACTCACAGTGTGTCTAGCATTCAGCTAACACCTCAAGCAGCCCTAGTAAATGAGGACTCTACCGAGTCAGTGACGCCAAACCGCCCTTCTCCTCCCACCACACACTCTGCCAGGCCTGAAGGAATAAAACGCAAACACTCTCCAGGAGGACTGGGGTCAAGGGCCTGTCTCCACTCACAACCGGAGTCCCTGAGAGGAACACATGGGCCAGTCATACCTTCCTGTACAAGAGCCCTATCCTGTCTTCTCCCCAAAAGTGGACTCAGCTAAACTAGCATGTGGCTGCCGAGAGGGGAGTAACCGTGGGCAGAGGACCACCCCCCCACGCCAGAGCCCCATTTGCTGACTCTGTCCTAGAAAGCCTGAAAGAAAAAAAAAAAATCCCTCAAAGACCAAGAATAGGAAAAAAAAATTCAAAGATCTTTGTTCTTACCTGGCTCTCCAGTCATGGGCTCTTCCGAATAATCACCAGTGACACTTGCTAGAAATAAGAAAAATTAATTTTCCTTATTATATTTCATTTAATTTGATTAAGAAATTAATTTTCTTAATATCAAAGGTTAAAACCTCCATGAATTGTCTCTTCCTATTAAACACCAAAGCTTCTCAATCTAAACATATTATCAGATCATACACTGTACACCTTAAACACATACAATGTTATATGTCAATTATACCTCTGGAAATAATAAAACTGGAAAAAATAAACAAATGCATTGCAATAAAGAACAAACAAAACACTTCTCAGTTTGTTGGTAATTGCCATGGCCAGAAAGCATCTCTTGATGAGCAGGCCGTGGGGTCCAGCACATTAGCAGAAATGACAAGATGGATCTGGACCACAAGGCTGCATCTTGCTCTTATATTCAAACATGAGGATTTTCCTAGTGCCGCAAGGGCTGGGGGCAAGGATGGGAGGGTTAGGGTGAGAGACAGCTTACATTAACTCATTAATCAACAACCACAGGGTGGACAGTTGGGGCACAATACTGAGACAGAGCTTCATTTCGCAAATGAGGTATATTCTGTGAGGAAGATAAAAGTAGTGGAAATGAATTTGAAGCCAGAGAACCAACTCTTCTTTTAATAGGCTCTGTAGCCACCACTAAAATACAATTTCTAGATTCCTGCAACTACTACCTATATTCCCCCAATACATTTAGGGCAGCCCTGGAATGTAGCAAATCTCAATAAATATTAGCTATTATTTGTAGATATAAGAATCAGATTGTTTCAAATTTATTTTTGTAGGTAAGGCCCAGGGCACATTCTTAGCAAAAATAAAGGCACCCTCACAAGTTACTGGGTTTCATTGATTGTGGCAGAGGCATTGAAATCTTGTGACTCTGTGGCTAAGGGGCAGGCAGAAAAATGACAGACGATGAAGGCCGGAGAGAGAGATGGGCAGAGATAGGACCGATGCTTCATGTATGAAGCTTTTAAATCCCTTTTCCTTCTGTTCAGCCTAAATCCAAATAAGATTCACACTTACATAATTGTCATTCATAAAGCTCCCTGTGTAAATTGAATTGTAATCAACTGGAAAAGAAAAGGAAACTGCTAACCCCCTTCTCGCCACCACATGCATCAACCCCTTGGAGACACAGGAAGCTCATCCTCCTTAGAGAAGCCTAGCAGGCAGGCCCTGGAAACCGGGACAGGGCAGCCTCCTGACTGGAGCTTGTTGGCATTCAAATGGTTCCATCTCCTGACACTCCGAAAGTGCTTCAATTTTCCTCAAGTTTCAAAGAACTTTTGGCAAAGTTTAGTTTACCTCACAGAACAAAGCAACAAAGTATCTCCAAATGTATAAGTTATCAGGGGACATTCCTATGCAATGAGCTATAAATAAGGATATGGAGGCAGGGAGAAATTTCTGCATTTTTCAAGACAAGAATTTTTACCTGTGGCCTCGTCAGTGGTTTCTTCCACAAAGCTGGCAATGTTTGCTTCCACATCAGTAAACAATTCTAGGAAAACAAAGTGGGAAGTGAGTGTGGTCACACCTGATGCTGGGAATCCAGTACGCTGAAAGAAAACAGCCTTTCCCTCAGACATGCAAAAGATGGGAGCCCACCAACTCTTGCCCAGGAGTCCTCTGAAGTCGGAACCCTTACTTACTCAAAGCCCGGGTAGTCTGCAAATTAATATCAGTGGTCCACTTTACAGCACCAGCGGGGTGAAGGTCAATGGTCAACTCTACAGTAGGAGTGGAATCAAGGTCATCGGTTGACACTGCAGTACCAGTGAGGTGAAGGCCAGTGTTCAACTCAAGACCATCAGTGGGGTCAAGGTCAGTGTCTGGCACTTCAGCACCAGTGAGGTGAAGGCCAGTATTCAACTCAAGACCATCAGTGGGGTCAAGGACAGTGGTTGACAATTCAGCACCAGTGGGGCGAAGCTCAATGGTCAACTCCACAACACCAGTGGGGACGAAGTCAGTGGTTGAGTCTGGATCAGTGGTTAGCTTTAGCTCAGCCTGTAACTTTGAGTCACTGAAAATGTCTGCATCGCCAATGATGTCTAGGGGAAAAAAAAAAATAGCTCAAACACTAGAAAGCAAGAGTATCTCCACTACCTCCATACCCTTCCCATTCCCAGTGAGATCTTCTCTGAGGAAAACACAACCATAACTTGGTATAGTGAATGAAATGTGGTCTCACCACAAGTCTCTCCTTTATCAACTGCTAGAAAGTCCAGAATACTGCCTCCGGGAGGGTGCTGGGTGTCCCCTACGTCACCCTCCCTGAGGGGTCAGTTTAGGAAGAAACATTTGATATTGTATCTCTAAATGTGAATTAGACAGGCTGGAACAGAATAAACATTCCAAAGACTCCTCCTATATAATCCTCCCAAGATTTCTGAAAATTTAAAACAAAAACAAAGAGGGACAAGAAGCGAGGAAAATAGCTATTCCCAAGGCACCTATCAAAAATGTAAGAGGGGCGGGGAGGTCGCAGAGGCGAAAGGGGCGCCCATGGTGGTGGAAAGGCATGACTGTCATGGTAAATACAACACACAGATCATGTATTATCAAATAGTGCCCCTGAAATCTGTATCATTTTATTAACTGGTCACCCTAATAAATTCAATAAAAAAGAAAAAAAAGAACGGAATAGACACTATAATGGGCTCCTCCTAGCACTTGTTCATTAAATATCCAGGATGTCACTTTCCACAGTGTCCCATCGATTGCCCAGTCCAGACCATATAAGCACATAGTCACGCAGGCCTGATGGGGGTACAACCTGGGACTCCCTGGGCAATAGTGGAAGACACACGGTCGTCATGGAGGCCTGGTTCAGCAGGTTATGGGCACCCTGCCAACATGGCCACAGTCGTCAGCTCTCTCAGTCGCTTTGCTTTATTACTCATTCACATACAATAAAGAGCCCAACCCTAGTCACTGATAGATTGAGAGCTACCAGAGGGAGAGGAAGCAGGAGAATGGGGAAAGTAACCATTTGAAAGCAAATGAGTGAACAGCCCTCCTCCTGAGAACTGAACAGGAAGAACTAG
Organism: Micronycteris hirsuta; assembly: GCA_004026765.1. Classification (NCBI taxonomy): domain Eukaryota; kingdom Metazoa; phylum Chordata; class Mammalia; order Chiroptera; family Phyllostomidae; genus Micronycteris; species Micronycteris hirsuta. Next base: position 14,285 of record PVJI01029544.1, read on the forward strand.
TAAAGAGAGCCTTTGTCGGGGGAGCTTCCTTTCTCTGGTCCAGGAAGACCCCTTCTTTCCTTTCCCAGTGTGATTCACAAATTCCATTCCAGACCCATTGGTCCCTATTGCGTGTGACCAAGCTGGATGCTAAAGCACTTTGATATTTACTCTGCTGTGAAACGACGATACATCCTAAGACCTTTTTTTTTATTTTATTATTTTTATTTTTTTAATTATTCAAGTACAGTTTTCTGCCTTTTCCCCCCACCCAAGTCCAAACTCCCACCCCTTCCCACCTCCCTCCCCGCCCTCGTTATTGTCCATGTGTCCTCTATAATTGCTTCTGCAAACCCTTCACCCTTTTCCCCTAAAATTCCATCCCCTCTCCCCTCTGGTCACTGTCAGCCTGCTCTCAATTTCAGTGTCTTTGATTTTTAACATGCATTAACTAAAGCATCTTTCGCACCCAATAGTGAAGGAGAACACAGAAAATCCACAGTAGCTCTCTAATCACCTACCCTAAGCCCATCTGGCTCAGCCTTTTTAACCTTTATGATGTCAATTCAAACACACAGTCCAAATCTGAGTTTAGCCACTCAACTACCCAAGGTCTCAGAGCTCAGCCTCCTATCCCCACCAAGTCAGTAAAGTTTTTAACCATTTCACATCACAGTGTTTATTGTATATCTTTCTCTCCACCACCACCCACCTGGTCTCCCCTCCCCCCATACACAGGCGCACACACCATGAGAGGATTTTAGCCTGGTTCTCCCAAAGACTTCCCAGTGGTCCACTTACCTAGGGGTGATAAGGGGAGAGCCCCAGCCAAGATGAACCAGGTAGTGAGGATGAGGGCCTCCCTGATCATGGTGAGGGTGGTAGAAGCGCAGGACGCTAGAGAAGGTAAGCAGGCAGGTTGCAGGTCCTCAGTGTACTGAACTGAGAGCTCTGCTCAGCTTTTATAGAACCCTCAGCCTCAGCATTCCCAGGTGGTTATGGAAAAAAAAAAAAAAA
>PVJI01029545.1:0-15283 GCA_004026765.1 Micronycteris hirsuta
GGAAATCAATGACAGAATCATTCAAACTACGAGAATAATAAATGTCAAGTTTTGGGGAGAAAGATGCCTTTAGGAATTTTTTACAATGTTTTATTCCAGAAGGAATTAACTTCTCATCTTGATGGAGTGCCTCCAACCTCTCTCTGGGTTTGTCTTGTAGCAGAAACTCTGGGTCTTTTCTCTAGTTTCTGGTATGTTCCTCATTCCCATCTGAGGCTTCAACATAATTGGCCTTTATGATCTGAATATTTCTATCAGCATTCTGTTCAGAATGACTTAGGTATTCGTTAAGATTAAAGCTTTCTCTACAGCTCTCCTATTTTCCTTCTTTTTTAAAAAAGATTTTATTTATTTTTAGAGAAAGGAGAAGGGAGGGAGAAAGAGAGGGAGAGAAACATCAGTTGCCTGTCATACAGGCCCCGGCCAGGAACCAAACCCACAACCCAGGCCTGTGCCCTGACTGGGAATCGAGCCAGCAACCTTTTGCTTTGCAGGACGACACCCAACCAACTGAGCCACACTAGTCAGGGCTCTTTTCTGTCTGAGTTCTCACCAGAACCACCCTTAATGGTCTATTCATGGCATTAGATATTTGTTAAAGCAGCATGCTGCTTCTTGGTACCGATTTCTGTCTTAGTCCATTCAGCCTGCTATAACAGAATAGCATGTACTGGGTGGCTTATAAATACTTCTCACAGTCCTAGAGGTTAAGAAGGCCAAGATGAAGATACCAGCATGGTCGCATTCCAGTGAGAGCTGTCTTCCCGGTTCACAGCCAGCAACTTCCGGCTGTGTCCTCACATAGTCAAAGAGCTGTTCATTTCCTGGAAGTCATCTTCTGTTCATCACTATCACTTTTCTAGTCCAGAGCACATTTCTCATTCTGTTTGCTCTCCCGGGCTTCAATCCTACCCTCTCTGTTCTCCACACTGCAACCACACTGATTTTTCTAAAGTGGAATTTTGGTTATGACACCCTCCTGCTTAAAACCATTCAGAGGCTCTCCGTCACTGTTAGAATGAAGTATGATCTTCCACTGCTTACCGTACCCCACATGTTATCTAGTGCTTAGTGCCTGGCATATGGTAAAGATTCAATAAGAATTTTTGGTTGATGAAAATGAAGGAAAAGGGATTCAAGGACCTGACCAGATCCATCAAATTTGTGTCAGGTGGGTTTCAAATCATACACTGGCAATGCTGTCAGAACCCAAAGAGCTTAACTGTCCCATGTCGAATTAAATGGCATTAGCAAAGATTGTTTCTACTCAGTAAATGACCAAACACTAACCTGTCCCAGCTCCTTTCTTTCTCTTATTGAGCAGGAAAGACATCAAGAAAACAGAATCAGCCCTGGCTGGTGTGGCTCAGTGGATTGAGTGCCAGCCTGCGAACCAAAGGGTCGCCGGTTCAATTCCTAGTCAAGGCACATGCAGGGTACATGCAGGGCACATGTCTGCAACCCAGGCCAGGTCCCCAGTAGGGGGAGTGTGAGAGGCAACCACACACTGATGTTTCTCTCCCTCTCTTTCTCCCTCCCTTCCCCTCTGTCTAAAAATAAATAAATAAAATCTTAAAAGAAAGAAGGTGAGAGATCCTGGCCGGGTAGCTCAGTTGGTTAGAGCATCATCCTGATATGCCAACATTGCAGGTTCTATCCCTGGTCAGGGCAAATACAAGAAACAACCAGTGAATGCATAGAACTCCAGTGAATGCATAAATAAATGGAACAACAAATCGATCTTGCCCTCTTTGTAAGATGAATAAATTAAAAAAAAAAGAAGGTGAGAGAAATGAAAACATCTTTACAAAAATATTTGGAAAAGAATGTTTGTGCCAGCCTTATTGATAATAGACCAAAATAGAAACACCCAACTATCCATCAGCTGGAGAGTGGATAAACAGATTGTGATGTAATTCATACAATGGACTATTACTCAGCAATAAAAAAAGAATGCACTACACGTGGCTGGATCTCAAAAATGTTACTCAGCTAAAGAAGACAGATGCAAGCCCTGGCCCGGTAGTGCAGTTGGTTAGAATGTTGTCCTGATAGCCAAGTTTCCAGGTTTGACCCCTGGCCAGAGCAGTATCAATGAATAAATCAACCAAAGAAAGTGGAACAACAAAATAGGTGTTTCTCTCCTTCTCTCTCTCTCAAAATCAATAAATAAAAACTTTTAGGCCCTGGCTGGTGTAGCTCAGTGGATTGAGCGCGGGCTGGGAACCGAAGGGTCCCGGTTCGATTCCCAGTCAGGGCACATGCCTGGGTTGCAGGCCAGGTCCCCAGTGAGGGCCATGTGAGAGGCAACCACACATTGCTGTTTCTCTCCCTCTCTGTCTCCCTCCCTTCCCCTCTCTCTAAAAATAAATAAAAATAAAATCTTAAAAAAAATTTTTAAATATACATGCAAAAGAGTACATGATGTGTGATTCCACTTACACAAACCCAAGCACAGACAAAACTACGGTGACAGGATTCAAGAAGCTGCAGCAGCTGGGTGGTGGTAGGTGCAGGGTAATCAACTGTAAAGGGACTTGAGGGAACTTTCTGGGGTGATGTTTCAGTATCTTATTTGGGGAGTTACATAGGTGTATATTATTGTTGAAATGCACCAAACAGAACACTTAAGATCTGTGTATTTAATTGTATGTTAAGCACAAGTCAACAAAAAAAATTTTTTTAAGCAAAGGTGAGAAAGCTGGTGGGAGTAAACATCACGACATCTTTTAGGCTCTGATAATAATTGTCATCTGTCATTTGAAAAAGTCAAGCTACCCCTTATGCTCAACAACCCACAATGACATCACCTGGGCTGTCAAATCTGTATCCTGGTTCTGATTTCCTCCACACAAAGCCTCCTCCATGAACTCCCACTTCTCACCCTACCAACGTGATCTGCTCACTGTCCCCACACAGAGAATTTGCTCTTTCCTTTCAGAGTCTCCTTATGTCTTTACCCTGCCTGTAGCCTACTCAAATTTTTTCTCTGCCCTTCAAATCCCACTTTAAATTAAGGAGCTCCTCCCCAGGGGAACTCTTGATTAATTCTAGCCAGTCTGTACACCCTATGTTCCCTCAGCTTCACGTTCCTTTATTTGACCAATAACATGATGCTTTAATTGTCCAACCTTTTGGCGTCTCTAGGCCACACATTAAATACACAAACACTAATGAAAACTGATGATCGAGAAAAAGATTTTAAGTAAATTTACAATTTTCTGTTGGACCACATTGATAACCATCCTGGGCCCCATGCAGCTGGCAGGGAGGCAGGTTGGACACCCTGCAATACATCCCACTACAGACGCAATTTAAGTAAAATGGACCAAGACTGTGGCTAGGGATCCCTTTGTATTTCCTTGCAGAATCCAGTTCAGAACCTGCATTTCCCAGCCAATCAGTACTATGCAGATTCTGAAGATTATGGTATCCAGATGGAGGGCAAATAGATGTTTATCCAAGTACCACTGAGAATAGGATTGATGGGAGCTCTGAGGCCCTTAAGGGCCTAGGTGGGCTGTTTGCTTTTCCTCGTTTAAGCATGCGGCTAGTTAGTTCAACAGGAAAGAAACTCATCCTCACTGAGATAACAAGTGGCTGAGAACATGGTTTTATGCTTTTTCTCGTCAGGCTTCCCTCCTCCTAAACCAGTGAGGAACCGGGCCAGCATTTCTCTGGAGAGGAATGGAGTCTGTTCCCAGCGCCCAGTTCTCCACATTACCGGGAGGACCCCATCCCGAAGGAAGAAACGGGAGACGGGAGCATTTAAGGCGATGGAGGCACTCAAGCCTCTTTCTATAGATTTACTCCTAACACGTATGCAGGAAGGCAAATTACAAACACCGACGACGCTCACAACCACAAAGACACGTGCACGGCCAGCCTCACAGAAGCAGACGCACATGCCTATGGGTCCGCACGCACCTACTTAAGTTTCTGTGCTATATATGCCCCCAATTTCATCCCAGCTCGGCCCGGACTGAGGTCCTGCACCCTGGCTCTGGGTAGGTTTACCAGGCCCGACCCGGCCCAGCCCGGAGAGAGTGTTTCTCTGTAGGGGGGAGGGGTAGCCCTTCCCTCCAGGGCGGAAGCGGCGCGCGCCGGCGGGGCAGACTTAGCTCGCGTCCTGGGAACATCTGGAGGAGCTGGGAGGGGCGTGCATCCAGGGTGAACGTGGATTGGCTGCGCGGGAGAAGGGAGGCGGGATCTGAGCGAGGGGCGGAGCTCCCTGGCCCCTTTAAAGCCTTGACATCAAGAGGCGGCCCCAGCACCCCCCTTTTCTGCCCCTCGCCCCAGAGCTTCGGCCATGGACCCGGCGGATCCAGCCTGCCCTGGCCCAGCTGAACACCTGATTTCGGTGAGTTGTAGCCTACTTGGGATTTAAAGGGAGGCGAGTGGTGGGGGTCTGTAAGCCTCGGGCTCGGGGTGAGGGTTGTAAAGGGTAAGGCTGTCGTGTAAGCCTTGGTTCGGAAGGGGCGGCGCGGCTACCAGCCGGGACCTCGCTGCCTGCCCCTCCCCGGCGCGCTCTCCCCCAGGGGTCCGGCTGGGACTCTGTCCACCCCTACCCCACCCCCTCCCGCCCCCCGCGCCATCCTCGCGCACACTCCGTGGCCCCGGAAGGGAAACTTTCGGGAGAGGGGATGTTCCGGGGGCCGGTCTCCCTCCCTCTTTGAAAGCACTGACCTTGCCCCAGCTGCACACTCCACCCCACCCGCATCCCACCGTCCGGGTGCCGCTTAGCGGTGCCGGGTTGTTGCGGTAGGGGAGGCTCTTCCCTAAGCGCAGGCGCGGAGCGGAGCCCGGGGCTCCTCTTCGCACTTAGTAGTTCCCGTGGCCTGGGGCGGTGGGGCGTGGGGGAGGTGGGGAGAGGCCGAGAGATCTGGGCCTGCAGGAACGACCCATCGGGGTTTTGAGGGTCTGCAGTTAGGAGGAGGGCAGCTCGGTGGGCTGAACACTAAAGAGAGGCTGAGGGAGGAAAAAGGGCTGGGAAGGGAATGGGGCCAGGGCAGCGCCTGCAGAAAAGACTCTGGGTCCTGGCTGCGGTGCCAGAAGAATGCCGAGAATTTATCTGTGCCCGACACTCCCCTGGCCTAGCCCGACTAGGAGACGTCTGTCCGAACCCCAGCCGCCATCTCCTTATCCTGGGCCCAAGGTGGGATACAGCCCTGGCACTGCCCCAAGGGTACAGAGGGCTCTCACCTCCCACAGGCCTGCTTCTCCAGGTGTGCCAGCGCTATGCACTCAGCCTGTCCAGCTCTCCTTTTTAAATGCTCTCCTTCCTGAGGAGTCTGGGTTCTTAAGCTGATGAATTCCCTGGCTATAAAGGCAACTCCTCTTATTCCCTCTCTACTCTTCTCTGTCTCCAACAGGTCTTCCTGTCTCTAAGCACAGTTGTCTGCCAGAGATAGTGGTTGGAAGCAGCTACCTGGGACAGGGATGTTCCTCAGGGACAGTAAAGAGGGGGCCAGTGTCTAACCATTCTGTGCTCAGTACTTTTGAGGATAATGAACCTAGCCCAGTTGCCTTGTTGCAGACCCTCTCTTGCAAGACATTATGCCAGCTGACTCTGAGACTCCTTGTCTGGCAAGAAGGGAGACAAAATTCACTTCCCAAATTGGTGCCTTGTCTCTCTTAGAACAACCTGGGTTATTGTACTTCCTACCCCAGAGGAATACAAGTATTCCTATCTGGGGAAATTCACGCGTAGTTCAACTCTGTTATTGTTGTTTGTTTTTTTAAAGATTTCATTTCTTTATTTTGAGAGAGAGGGAAGGGAAGGAGAAAGAGAGGGAGAGAAACATTGATGTACAGTAGAAACATCAATCAGTTGCCTCTCGCACACCCCGCAACCCAGGCATGTGCCCTGAGTAGGAATCAACTGGCGACCTAGTTTGCCGGCTGGCGCCCAGTCCACTGAGCCACACCAGCCAGGGCCCAACTTTGTTTTCAAAGTCTGTGGTCTGTGTGAGGTGGCATGGGCCCTCTATCATCTTATCCCCCATTCAGTCCTTTGGGAGAGAGTGAGAATTAGAGCAGCAGGTGGCCTTGGTTGCAGGTAAGAAGGCTCTTCACAATAGGCAGGTGAAACCCAACATGCACGAGGACCAAGCTGTTGTCGCTGTGGATTGAGTCAGAAGCTCTGGTCCCTGAGTTTCCTAGCTTGCTGTGTGACCTTGGCCAAGACAGTTAGTTTGCCTCTCTGGGCCAGTTTACCCCATCTGTAAAATTCACCAATTGGATCAGAGAGCTCTATCATTTCCTTCCACTTCTGATACTGTGTGGTTCCACTGATGAGGGAGAAAGGTCCTCTGGCAGGGTGGCTCAGTTTGGAGAGGTAGGTGTTGGGTGATGTGGTTCTAAATCTCAGTTACTTGGGTTTAGAACCTTGGGTGGAGGGGAGTAGACTCCCTTGTGCTGCGTAAGAGTAGCCGTTGCCCTGCTCACCCCTGGTGCCTTGGGCTGTGAAATCTTGCGGCCTGGGGTTTGGCCCACCCATCAAGGCCTCTGGTGAGACATTCTGGCCTGGTGGGCCAGTCTTTGAGCTGGGCCTGTGGGGAGGGGTTGAGAAAGGAGGCAGCCGAAGGCCAGCGAGGTAAGCAGATTCCCAGGAGACAGTTTGCATCTCAGCTGTTGGGACTTGTTTTAGGATCAGGGCCAGAGAGCACAGCACACTCATCTGCCCTCTTATGGGAAGAGGACAAGGAGGGCCCACTGTTGGTGCCCATTCGAGTTTCTGCCCTACTCACCTGGCCTCTGCACTCACACCCCAGCTCCCAGTCAAGGAGCTAAGAAATCTTCCCGGCTGCCCTCACCCGGCCAGCCTGCCAGTCCCTGACACACTAGCCCAGCAGCTGCAGAGACAGGCTGCCCCTACTCCGCTTTTCCCAGTCTCCTTCCCTCAGGGATCAGGGCTCTCTCAGGAGTCAGGCTCCCCAGGTTGGGACTTGCTCTATAGCCCAAGAGCCAAAGGCCTCCACGTTCTCCTTGTTTGTTTTCATCCTTGGTCTCCAGGTGCGGAGTGGGATGTTGAAGGAGAGGTAGTAGTTAGAGAGGCCCTGGGATTGGTTGGATGAGGGGCCCATTCTCCTGCATTGCCCTTCCTCTGCCAGTCCCCGTGGGCCCTGCTGCCCATGGGAGTGAAGCTGCAGCAGGAGGTATTTAAGTTACATCCCAAGGAAATCTTTCTCACTGCCAGGAGGTCCTGGAAGGGAGAGAAAGCTGCCAGGGAGGTCAGTTTCCCAGCAAGTGGGTAATGGAGGAGTCCCTGTCAGAGTGAAGGATGCAGCTGTTGCTAGGCAGAAGCTGCTGTTCTCTCTTGGGGTGTGGCTGACGCTGGCAAGCCAGAGACCTCTTTAGAAGCAGGAGGAGAAAGGACCCTTGTTTGGTAGCTGAAGTGGGGTCCCGGGCCCCATCAGCCCTGGGTCACCAGAACTGTATCTCTGAGAACAAATGCTGCTTCCCGCCCCAGCTTCCTCTGGCTCCTCCCCCAATTCACCACCACTGTCTGCTGTGACAGTCCTCACCCGAACTTGGCAGGCTCCTCCAGCTGCACTAATGGACTGATTGGATTTTCTACACTCAGAGTTTGGGGTTTCTGATTGAACATGCAAATTTATGTAGATCAGTCTGGGATTTGCCACCACATCAAAACAGCATAGAATCATAGGCTGGAAGGAATCCTAGAGACGAGCTCGTCCAACGCCCTTGTGTTTAAAATGGGGAAACTGGAGTCCAGAGGGGAAAGTGATTCATACAGTGGTGTCAGGCCGGGCTCCTGACTCAGGTCAAGTGTTTTCCACAGAGCCGTTCTGCCTTAGTTTCTCTTGCAGGAGGAGGCCTGGCTGAACTTCAAGCAGAGAGGGCAGTTCTTGTACCTGAGATTATGGAAAGCTGGGCTCTAGGAGAGGCAGAGTATTATGTCTGGAACCTCCCCCAGGGGCTCTGTTCAGCTGTCTAATATGTAGAAGTAAAACATCTCCAAATCCCTTCTAACAACATCCTTAATGCTGTTCTCCAGGCCCTGCCCTGGAAAGTTAGAGGACAAGGTCATTGGTTGCTGCCTGGCTCGGCCCTTACGGTTTTCCTGGAGCTGAGATCGCATCTGTCCCCAGCATCTCTCCCAGGATCAGGCACATACAGGCTGGGGATAGATCTGCATACACAATGCCTTTACCCTTACACGCTCATCTGAGTCTCTGTAGCTTCCCTCTTTGGCCACCATGGGAAAAGATCTTTGGTGTTTCATGACTCTTTGCCCACCCTCCCCTGCCCTCTTGGAGGGCACAGGCCAGCTGGGCCTCCTCTGCAGTTTTCTGCAGTTTTCTGCAGCGTGGTCAGCCCAAACAAGCCTCATTATTCTGAGATCAGTGCCAAAGATGGAAGGGGGCTGCAGAGATGGGCTCAGGTTCCCAAGAAGCAGTCTCCCTACTTCTTAATGGGTTCTTGATCTGATCCACCCATCCCGCTGCAGGATGCCCCCCAGTCCCGCTTTATTATGCCTGTGGCGTGGGTGGTTTGGAGGGCTAAGCCCTCACTCGCCCTATGGTGTCTGCTCGCGTTGCAGATGGCAGAGATGCTCCAAGCAGCTGTCGGCCTGCTTTGCAGAACTTTGGGAGAGTGGGGTGCATGGACTTGAGATCAGAGGCCCTGGCTCCCAGCCAGGGCTACCACCAAGCCCTGCTGCAGCCTGGGGTTGGGGTGGGGTGGCTTGAGACACACATTTGGGGTCTTCCCTCACCTCCCCACACCCAGATCTGGCTGGCTCTGGAAGGAGTACCCTTATCTTCAGTATGCTCTCAAAACACAACAGCCAAGGAGCTGGCACCTTCATTTCTTCACTGCCCAGGGGCCCTGATGCTTGCAGCCCTAGCTCTGTGTGAGGGGAAATCCTTCTCCCTGGGCCTCAGTTTCCCAGGCTGTGCTGATGGATTAATAACACATCATCGCTGGGGTGTGGCACCTGCTCGATAATTACCATTTTCCCAGCTCTGGGAGTTACACAGATGAAAGAGGCCCGAGAAGGCCAGGCTGTTATTAAGGTGAATTACCATTGCTGTTATTACTGATTTCTAAAAACCCACCAGCCTCTGAGAAGCGCCCAGTCAGGCACAGCTCTCTAAACCTTGTATTTGGTCCTTTAGCTCTGGGAATTCTTCAGTCTTCCATGAGGTTGGTTTTGTTTTTTTGTATGTATAGATATTTTTAAAGGAGTGACTACCCTATTCTGCAGCTCACGCTTTGCCTGCAGGGCTTGCGTGGTAGCTGCCGCTGGGGACATCAGTCTGCCGTTCTCAGTTGTCCCTCACTAAAAGGCCCTCTGGGTAGGGGAATAATGAGGCTTTTCCTAAACAGTACTGTAAGGGTCCCTGGAACTCCTGGGGTGTGGCCCTGGGGTTCTCAGCAGCTGCAATTCCCAGGGGCTATTCACTTGACCCCCAGCTAGCTTGAGTGGGGGGGCTGTAATTGGGCTTTCTGTGTGAGGATCTGTTGAGACACCCCCAGAACCTGCCTGGAACAGCCCCAGGCCTATTCACGAGTCACTTACCCAACTTTACCCCCAACTTTACCCTCTCACTGTGCCCAACCTCCCACTCTGCCCCTGCCCTTGGCCAGACCCTATTAGCGCCCTGCCCAGGAATCTAGAATGAACTCTTATCCAATCAGAAGTGGCCCTGATCAATCTGTGAATAGTTTGGTGCCACACCACAGTCTGGGGTGGGAGGGCCTCTCTTCTAGCCCAAGGAGAAATTTCTGGAAAGAAAGGGAGTGGAGACAGTGACACTCCTTGGCCAGAGCCCCCCACTCACCTGGCCAGACCTTCTTGCCCCTCCTGTGCCGGGGGCCCGGTCCCTGCTTGCTGATAGAGGAAGAGAATAGATGTGCCCAGCTGGGAGGGCTTTAGAAATCACCTGCTCACATGGTTATTCCTTCTAACATCTTTAAAAAGTTTGACATTATTATTTAACTACATTTTTTTTTTACCTAGTGCAAAAATCAGAATGATACAACAAGCCATACCCTGAGGAATCTTGCTGCTGCCTCCCCTCCCTCCCCCCTCCATAGATAATCACTTACTAGTTTCTTCCCTGCCCCTCAAGAGTTTCTTTACACAAAAACAAATACAAATATGTATTCTTGTTTCCTTCTTACCCAAAAGATAGCATATAGTGTATACTGTCTTCCTCTGTCGCCTTACCTGTTGGCAATATCTGGGTGTATGTAGATTTCTCCCGGCACCTCTGTCAGTCTCTGACCTTTATCACTTGCCCTGTGGCTCCCGGCCGACCCCAGGCCACGAGCAGTGTTCACTCACCTTTGTACACTGGATTTCATTCAGATGCAGGGGTGAAGCCGAAAGCAGCCCGAGAAATTCTCGAGCGGTGGTCAGCACATGCATTCAGTCAGCACTTAACTGTGCTGGGTGCTACACTAGACTGGACGTAAAATGCTCATCAACAAAGGCCCACGTTAATCAAATAATTAAACATTACAGAATTACAGCTGTGATGAAGGCCACAAAGAAAGGATGTACACTGTAAGAGTGAGCAGTCAAACCTGGCCCACCTTGGTGTGGGGGTGGGAGGGGGGTGAAGCAGGGCAGGAGCCTGGGGCCGGAACTGCAGATAGGACACCATGTTACCTGGAACGCTGGGTTTCTCAACGTCAGTGGCTTCTCTCCCCCTTCCCCCGGTCTGTGCTCGTGAGTTTTATTGTGTCCAAGACCTGAAACCCCGTTCTCCGGCAGATGGTGTTGATAATGCCTCCTCCCCACCCCTGCCCCAGCTTTCTCTTTCCCCAGCCATGGGCCTTCCTTTCCACTGTAGGCTGAGGGGAAGTTGGGGGCTGTTTGCTTCTTACTTCCTCTGTAGACGGCACCTCACTTCCTGTCCCAGGAGCTAGGAGAAGGTTAAAGCTCTTGGCTTTGCGGTCCCTTCCTCTCCACTACCCCACCCCCTGCTTTCCTGGGAAGACTGCAGGCCCTGTAGGAGGAAGGCGACATCAAAGCCAGTGACTGCTCCCCGAAGGCCCTGCGGAGCTCCTCACTCCCGCCCCTGCCCCACACAAGGAGACCTGCCTTTGCAGCTGCGATTCTTTTCCAGACATGATCTCATCCTTTTCTTCTGTGCCCTGCAGGGAGAGAGGAATCAGAGCTCACCCCGTTTTACAGATAGGAACACTGAGTCCTAGAGGGTTTCTAGGCTTCACCTAGGGTCATGCGTCTGGCCAAGCCTGAACTGGAACCAGGAAGCCCGTTCCCGTTTGTGGACACAAAGGAGAGGAGAGGCCGGTGGAGGCTTGTGGGCGAACTAGAGCTACTTTCTCCTCCCAGAGCAGAACTGGTGGCATAGGAGGTCGCTTCTGGGCTCTGGCCAAATGATGCCCACAGAGTCAACCCTGAGCCGCCTGGACACAGGAGGCTGTTGGCTGGCCACAGCCTGTTCCTTTTGAAGAAAGAGGCCAGGATGTGAAGCTTGAGGGAGTGAGCACTGGGGGTTGGGAGCATATGCCCAGCTCCCCTGGGCCTGCTGGTACCACCTGAGAGCCAACAGGCTGTGCGGCCTCCCAGACCCTTTTTCTCTTGGGTCTGAGAGCAGATAGCCGACGTGCCAGCAGTCAGCTCTGCTACTGCCTCCAGGAGCCGCTCTGCCTGCGGTCCTCCTGTGGGACCCAGTTTCTGTCTCTGGTTACACCCGGGCTGTTGCGAAGATGCTGACAGTCCTATTCAGGCAGGGGATAGGAGAGGAGTTTCCTGGGCCAGGGGACCAGGAAACACTCACCTTCAGATGCCCTTCGATCCAGCCACACTGAGTCAGTCTGCTTCCACACACATCCAGAGGTTTCTGGCTCCCATTTCTGTGTATGCCCTTCTTTCTGACTAGATGACCCCTTCCCTTTTCCTTATACCCAAGTCCTACCCACATCTATAAAGGCTCAGTTTACTTGATGCCTCAAATTCTGAAAAACTCTTAAAGCTTCAGCTTAATATTTCTCTCCTAATTTTTAAGGTTCTCCGAGACTTTATCATGTGGAACTTCTTTCACAGTTCAGCTATTTACCCTGCCTGGCTTCTATTCCCTAGTGACTCAAAGCTCCAAGGAGTCTAAGAGCTGACCCATCTCTGAACTGCACCCTAGTACCCAACATATGCCTCATACTGAGTGATCTGTCCGGAAATATCTCGAGATTGAATAAATTAGTCTCATTTGCCAGAGGGAGTCACTGAGGCCTGGTAATGGGTTGAGAGCTTGGAAAAGGTCATATTAATGTCAGGGACAAATCTGAAAATGTCCTTTGTTCACCTTTCAGTACGGTTTGTCAGCGGGCCCTCAAAGCCATTTGGGTAGGAGACAGTAGGGGGTCTTTTGGGGAACCTGATGAGCCCATTGTACGTTCTCTCCTGTCTTTTCTTTCTGGCCTTTTCTGTCTGGAATGACATAGGTCGCCGGGTTTAGGGCCTCACTGATAGGAGCGGTGTTCCAGCAGAGAGTATGGAGGGAGAACAGAGGTACAGTCAGGATCCCTCTTCAGGGAGGCCCCCTTCCTCTCAGGACAGGACACACTGCAGTTTGAAATACTGATCTGCATGAGGCACTTTAAGGAGAAAGACCGACGTGGGCTGTATGGGTCCAGGTCAGCTTTTCAGCCTGCCGAACCGCCCAGGGCTGCCGAGTCCTGCCATGGGCTTTGGTCTGTCACCAGCGCAATAGGAGGTCATGGGAAGGTTTGAAGCAGGAGGAGCACAATCAGACGTACAGTTTTAGAAAGAAGATTGCTCTGGTAGAGACCCAGTAAAGTGATCGCGGCCCTGGCCCTGTAGCTCAGTTCGTTAGAGCGTCGTCCCCGTACGCTAAGGCCGCAGGTTCAATCCCCGGTCAGAGCGCACACAAGAATCAACCAATGAATGCATCAATAAGAGAGAAACAAATCGATGTTTCTCTCTCTCTCTCTCTTTCACTCCATCCCTCCCTTTCTCTCTCTAAAAATAAATTTAAAAAGAAGCAATTGTGGCAGGGAAAATACCAGGTAAGCCTGGAACAGCTTATGGTGCCAGAAAGTAAGCAAATGGTAAAAAATAACTTTTTTAAAATGGAGATTGGAGAAGTGTTGAAAGGAGGACATAGGAGCTACCCTGAAAGAATCCTCGTTGGCCAAAGCTGAAATTGAAGCAATGGAGTAAGCGATGATCCTATTGACTTTTAATCCAGAGATTAAAATTAATGTCCATGAGCTCACACTAGTATAAATATGTAATTAAGTAAATAAATGGGAGTTAAGGGACAGCTCTTCCTTACAAAAAGCTTCCAATTAGTAAATGTACAAGGAAGGAGGGAAATGGAAAATGACCATTAGACACTGTAGCAAATGTTGCAAGTAAGACCCACTGAAAATTTAAGCAGAAATGGCTATTTGCGTGGTCACAAAATACTGCTCCCCAAATATGTATTAATTATAAAAGAAAAAATAGTAACCGCGGTGGAGAAACCCCCTAGTAGACACCACTAGCCAAATGATCGAGGTTAATGTCACGCATAACCCCTGATACAACGCACTGGAAAGGGCATACCACCTCTGTGGTACTCTCAAACATTCATAACCTCGATCTAATTGGGAAAAGCATCAGACAAACCCAAATTAGGGAACGTTCTCCAAAATAAAGTCTGTGGTTTCATTTTTAAAAATTGTTCTCCTAAAGAAAGACCTACAAGAGTGAGAACATGCTGCTATGTCTGTTTAAAAAAAAACAACTATGCACACGCACACTGATAACACACACGTAAATAGAGGTGGAGGATGGGCTGGGGACACAGGGAAAGTCGTCAAGAAAGTGGAAAGACAGCTACAGAATGGGAGAACACACTTGCAAAGTATATATCTGATGAGGGACTATATTCAGAATATAGAATGTATTCTTACAACTCCACAGTAAAAAGACACATAATCCAATTTAAAAATGAGCAAAGGGCCCGGCTGGTGTAGCTCAGTGGATTGAGCGCGGGCTGGGAACCAGAGGGTCCCGGTTCAATTCCCAGTCGGGGCACATGCCTGGGTTGCGGGCCAGGTCCCCAGTGAGGGCCATGTGAGAGGCAACCACACATTGCTCTTTCTCCCTCCCTTCTCCTCTCTCTGAAAATAAATAAATAAAAATCTTAAAAAAAAAAAAAAAATGAGCAAAGGATCCAAATAGACATTTCTCCAGAAAGATATACGAATGGCCAACAAGCACATGAAAAGATGCTCCATATCAGGGAAATGGAAATCAAAACCATAGTGAGATACCACTTCACACTTCTTAGAATGGTGAATCAGAAAGTCAGACGATGACAAGCAGTGAGCACGTGGAGAAACTGGAACTCTCGTGTGCTGTTGGTGGGACTGGGAAATGGTGTATCTATCTGGAATAGTGTTTGACAGTTCCTCAGAAAGTTAAACCTAAAGTCACCATAGGGCCCAGCAGTTCCACTCCTAGGTGCATTCTCAAGAGAAGTGAGAAACACATCCACACAAAACCGTGTCCGTGAAAGCTCAAGGCAGCGTTACCAATAGTAGCCAAAAGTGGAAACAGCCCCACAGACAAACCAGCCGTGGCATAGTCGTACGGTGGGGTATCATTCGGCCATAGAGAGGAATGAAGTGAAAGAAGCCAGTTACAAAAGACCACTCACGATTCCATTCGTATGAAATGTCCACGATAGGGGACTGTGGGGACAGAAAATAGATTAGTGGCTGCCTCAGGCTGGGCGAGAGGGCACTAACTAAAGGGTAACGAAGATGTTCTGAAATCTGCTGGTCTGGACTACATGTACCTGTGGATATACTACAAACCACTGAGCTGTTCGCTTTAGATGGCTTAGTTGTACGGGATTCAAACTACGGCTCAAAGCTAAAAAAAAAAAAAGTCCAAGAGGATGTGGCCACCAGAGACACTTGTGCCTGAGAAGCGCTGGGGACGGAAAACCATGGCTCGTTCAGCGTTAGGGCAGTCGCTGCCGAAGCTGGACCAGGCTGAGGAAGAGTGAGAAAGGGGGATGGGGTTTTTTGTTGAGGAGTTTGGCTGTGGGAGACAGAAGAGGGCAGAGTCTAGAGCAATGTCAGGGGAAATTATTAAGATGAAAGACACCTGAGAGGTGTTAAAGGTAGATGGGAAAGTGCCCTCCAGGACACAGATGGCAAACACAAGGCCCACAGGCCGAATCCGGCCCTCCACCGTGTTTTATCCGGCCCGCACCTCGTTCACCTGGCAGCAGTGCTGAGCTCCCGCTTAACTGTCGAGTGGTTACAT
>PVJI01029546.1:0-15173 GCA_004026765.1 Micronycteris hirsuta
TGGGTGTGGGCCTTATGTCACTCTCCACTCTCCTGGTGGGAGCTGGGTCCATACCATGCAGAAAGGTCTCCCATAAAAGACAATATATAAAATTCATGATTATTTGTAGTACCAAGCCAGAGACTTGAAAGGAAATAGAGCTTCCTGCTCATGTAGCTGAGTAAGTTTGAAAATCCTTTACAATTGCTATTCCTTTCCTGGGCTGCTTGCTCTTCGCTGATCACTTCTCTTGTGTTGACTCCTTTGCAATATCTGATTTTAGAAACTGCCTTTTGTAGGACTTCACATGTCTTTATTTATAGAGAAAGATCACTTGCATGTTGAAAATGTCTTGCATTTTTTGTGCACTATTATTTTTCTAATCGTGTTTAGATGGTTAGCACACAATCTACACATTATCCTAAAAACCAATAGCAAATTCGGGTCAGAAAAACACAGGTTTGAATTTTTTCCTGCTTTTGATATGATGTAGGGACTGATTAGAAAGGGCAGGCAAAGTGATTGAAAACCTTCTCCAGAGGTCAGTGGGAGAGTTGAACTCAGCAAAGAATTGTTTTTCATGATTATTCTTTATGGCTTTGAAAAATAAACCTTATTTAGTAAAATGTTACTAATGTCAAGGAAAATTGGTAAGCTTATGTTCAAAGGGTTTGCTTCATATTACTAAGTTGCTTTTAGATGATTAAGTTTCTAACTTTGAATTGCACACTTGCATTTTTCTCACAATAATAAAAATGTGCGGAGCTTATTCTTCTCACTTAACTAAACATGCTCGACACCTGAAGTCTGCCCTTGACCTGAACAACCCACTGTTGTTTAGAATTTAGCCTTACTGTGAATGTGTCATTTCCCAAGTGATGATAGCCATTTATGGCTAAGAAAAGATTTAATTTCACAGTATCTGATCTTGTCACGGGGACAGAGGAAAACATTAGAAAAAAGAGCAAGTTCCTGGTTATTCTTTGCATGGGAAGGAGCAGCCTTCATTCAAGCCAAAGCACAAGCAGTCTTGCTTTGAGTAATTTCATCTATAAACCAATTCCTTATACCTTCATAAAGATTTAAAGTTATGAGCTTACTAATTATTAATAGAATTATAGAACAATGCTAACTAAAGACATTTGTCAGACAAAACAGAGAAGGCAAATATAGCTAATAAATCTTGGGTAGTTACAAAGTTAAGGTTTTTCAGGCCAATGATACCAAACATGAGGTTTTGACCCATTGATTCCAGTGTTCTGAATATACCCTAAGAATCCCAAAACACCAGCTCAGAAGAATAATGCACCCCTATGTTCATACCAACACTATTTATATTAGCTGAGTGCAGGAAACAGCCTAAGTGCCCATAAGTAGATGAGTGGATAAAAATGCTGTGGTATATTTACAAAATGGAATACTATGCAGCAGTAAAAAGGAAGGAATTCTAACGTTTTGTGATAACGTGGATAGAATGGAATTGGAGACTACTATTAATGCTAAGTGAAATAAGCCAGTTGGTGAAAGACAAATACCGTATGATCTTACTTATAAGTGGAATCTAATGAACAAAATAAACTAATGAGCAAAATAGAGCCAGAGGCATAGAAACATGGAACGGACTGACAGCTGTAAGAGGGGGTGGGTACTGGGTAAAAGAAGGTGAAGGGACTAGTCAAAGAACATACATGAATGACCCATGGATATGGACAACATTTTGGTATTGACTATGGGGGTAGGAGGTAGGCTGGGTGGAGAGGGGAAAGGGGGATAATCGATACAACTGTAACAGCATAAACAATAAAATGTTTAAAGATAAAATAAAATTAAAAATGAGGTTTTTAGTCAGTGATAGATGGCTAGGTGTGCAGAAGAGCAAAGAAAACAGCAAGCATTGGAGAAATGGATGTTTGGTTAAAATCCAAGCAAAGCAAACACAGGATCTTAAAATGTTTATTTTGGTACTTCATTGAGTAGCAAAATGATATAGGCTTTGGAAGAGAAATATGATGCAATGACTTTTTTTAATGACCATGTCAGTTGTTCGTCTACCCAATAATGAGTTTCTCCTTTATCTCCACTTTGCCACCCTTATGCTTCCTTGTTATTAGAATCAAAATTTTGCTCACATTATCAATTGCTTCTGAACCATTCCTTACCTCAGGGTTATGCATCTTTTCTTTCATTTAAAAAAATTATTTTATTGTTGTTCAATTACAGTTGTCTGCATTTTTCCCCTACCACTCCCCCCTACTCCAGCCAAACCCACCTCCCTCCCTTAGGATTATGCATCTTGATTAATTTAAAGCAGGGAATGGTAGCCAACTGTTTTCTGGATGGCTGCCTGTTTTATAAATAAAGTTTACTGGAACATACCATGCCCTGTTATTTAGTGTCACTTATGGATGCTTTCCTACTACAACCTAAAAGAAGCTTTTTTTAAAAAAATAAAAATAATTTTGTTCTGCGTACAAAAGTGGAAAATATAGAAGTTTATAAAGAAAACAATTAAAATCATACAGAATTATATTATTAAAAGTTATAATCACTCATATCATTTAGAGACAAGTGCAAATAATATCTCAGTGCATTCTCTTCCTTTTTCTATCTTCTTTACAAGAATTTAATTACCATATGTATTTTCTTTGTAACCTTGTGGTGAGATTTTTTGATGTCATTAATCTATTATGATATCACTATTGGTTGTACCGTAGTCGATGGATATATTACCATTTACTTTAGTAGTTTCAGGTCTCCTGTGTTATACAATTTCATGGGAAATTTGCATTGTATTTTTGCATTTCCATTACATTTTGCATTATGTATTGAATTTGCATTTGCATTATGTTCTACATATAAAACACCATTATATGGTCAACAATAGTGCATGCCAGCCATGACTGGTATCTTGTTATTGAACTTCTAAGTTGTGTCCAACTTTTCCTAATTACTCCATAATAATCATTCTTGTACATATACTATAGTTTAATCTCAAAACCTCTCTATTTTCTACAAACTTTTTATCCTACACCCACAAACTTGTTAATAACAGTACATTTATCCCATTCTTACTTACCATCTTTTTTTTTTTTGCTGTTGTCTTTTTTCCAGTTTGATCTCTTGCAAATTACATGTATTTCTTATTCAATCTCTCATCTTAAGATACCACTGGCATGGTACTAAATAGAAACAAAAATAAATGTATTCAGTTCTTTTTTTCAATTCTATTTCTATTTCTTCCCTTAAGAATGGCCATATCATTTGGAAAAAGCCTTCATTGTATTTAACAATGTTCTTTCTGTTGTTTGTCTTGCTCCTAAAACTGTCTTTAATGGGAATCATAACTTTGACTTATTTGGTCTCTATTTTATGTAAATGAATGGTCCACTACTACAAAGCAAATGCAAAGGTTCTCCAGATCTCAGAGTAACCAGGAGCCACGAGAAGAAGTCTCCACACTTCAGAAGTGTGAAACAAACAGGTCTCAGGCAGCTGCATTTCCTTCTAATGGGTCTGTTTCTATAGGTATGTGATTGCTCACATCTTTGGAAAGGACCAGAGGAGTTCCATGCTCCTCCTCATTGCAAACTCTTTTGCTTGCGTCTTCCCAAATGTGAGGTAAACCTTAAAACTGAGTGGCAAAGTCCTCTTTAAAAGAACTAGTTACACTGGGATTCATCGCTTCATTCTTTAGTAAGAAAGAGAACAGCTGGTTATGTGATAGGCACTAATCCAGGATTCCTATGTTTTTTTCTCTTTTTAAAGTATATTTCATTGATTATGCTATTACTGTTTTCCCAATTTTCCCCTTTTATCCCCCCTTTGCCCTGCACCCCCAACCCTCAAGCTTTGCCCCCCTTAGTTCATGTCCATGGGTTGTACATATAAGTTCTTTGAGTTCTCTGTTTCTTATCCCATTTTTGACCTCTCCCCACCTATTTAATGCCTACCAATTATGCTTCTTCTTTCCTGTGCCTTTTCCCCCCATTCCTCCCTTCCCCCTCCCCACTGAAAACCCTCCATGTGATGTCCATTTCTCTGATTCTGTTCCTGTTCTAGTTGTTTGCTTAGCTTTTGTTTTCATTGTTTCCTTTCTTTTATTTTTTAGGTTCATTTGTTGATAGTTGTTGAGTTTGTTGTTATTTTAGGGCTCGTAGTTTTGATCTTCTTCTTTTTCTTAGATAAGTCTCTTTAACATTTCATATAATAAGCACTTGATGATAAACTCCTTTAACTTGATCTTATCTGGGAAACACTTTATCTGCCCTCCCATTCTAAATGATAGTCTTATGGGAACTCCTTTGTAGGTAACTGTCCCCTTTTCTCCTGCTGCTTTTAAGATTCTCTTCTTGTCTTTAATCTTGGGTAATGTAATTCTGATGTGACTTGGTGTGTGCTTCCATGGCTCCAACTTCTTTGGGACTCTCTGATCTTCCTGAACTTCTTGGAAGTCTATTTCCTTTGCCAGATTGGGGAAGTCCTCCTTCATTATTTTTTCAAATAAATTTTCAATTTCTTGCTCATCCTCTTCTCCTTCTGGCACCCATATGATTCAGATGTTGGAACATTTAAAGTTGTCCTGCAGGTTCCTAAGCCTTTCCTCATTTTTTGAATTCTTGTTTCTTCATTCTATTCTGGTTTACTGTTTATTTCTTCCTTCTGTTACAACCTGTTGATCTGAGTCCTGGTTTCCTTCCTGTCACTGTTGGTTCCATGTACATTTTTTTTATTTCACTTTCCATAGCTTTCACTTTTTTACTCTATTTTATGACCATACTCAACCATTTCTGTGAACATCCTGGTTACCAGTGTTTTGAACTCTGCATCTGATAGGTTGGCTATCTCTTCATTGCTTAGTTGTATTTTTTCTGGAGTTTTGATCTGTTCTTTCATTTGGGCCATTTTTCCCCCAACTCTTAGAGCCTTACTATGTAAAGAAAGGGGCGGGGCCTTAGGTATTCACCAGGGCTGGACAATCCTTTGGGGGAAGGGTCTGAGAGGGGACAGTGCCACTTGTTCAGCTTTCAGGTGGCTTTCAGTCACTTCCACTGCCACCCACAGGGAAATTGGGCCCTTCTGGTGCTGATTCCTGGGTGAGTGATTTCATGTCCATTGTAGGACCCTGTGGGTCTCTCCACTAAACTCTCCTATGAGGCTGGGAGTTTTTCCTGCCACCTAAACTCCCACAGGTTTTTTCAATTAGAGGTTTTGAGGCTTTATTTCCCTGCACTGGATCTCTGGATTGCACATTATGTCTTGCTCCCCAGTTGTTCTTCCCAGTTTATCTGCACGCAAATGTGGAACTGCCCACTCCTCCAGCTGCCATCCAGCTGCGAGTCCTCTCTACTAGATTGCCTGTCTCCACCCCTCCTACTGATCTGGATGAATGTTTCTTCTTTTAACTCCTTAGTTGTCGGACTTCCATATTGTTCAATTTTCTGGGATTTCTGTATATTTTTTTTTGGTTGTTTTTAAATTTGTTATTGTCCTTCTTCTAGTTTTGAGAGGAGGCACAGTGTGTCTATCTATGCCTCCATCTTGGTTGCCATAAGTCGTAATTTTTTTGACTGAAACCTCTGCAGGGTTAAAGAAGACCCTTTAATATATTTTTTTTTAATTTCACTTATTTATTTTTAGAGAGAGGGGAATGGAGGGAGAGAAACATCTATGTGTGGTTGACTCTCATGGCCCCCACTGGGGATCTGGCCTGCAACCCAGGCATATGCCCTGACTGGGAATCGAACCAGCGCCCCTTTGATTTGTAGACTGCCCTCGATCCGCTGAGCTACACTAGCCAGGTAACATTTCTTGTAATACTGATTTGGTGGTGAGAAACTCCTTTAGCTTTTTCTTGTCTGGGAAGCTCTTTACATGTTCTTCAAATCTAAATAACAGCTTTGCTGGGTAGAATAATATTGGTTGTAGGTTTTTGCTTTCCATCAATTTGTATATTTCTTCCAAATCTTTCTGGTGTGTAAAGTTTCTGTTGAGAAATCAGCTGACAAGTCTTATGGGAGTTTCTTTGTACCTAACTAACTGCTTTTCTGATTCTCTCTTTTTCTTTAACCTTTGACATTTTAATTATTTATTTATATATTTATTTATTATTCTATTACAGTTGTCACAGTTGTTCCAATTTTTCTCCCTTTGCCCTTTTCTGCCTAGCCCATCCCCAGAGGCTCTTTACACTATCCTCATTTTATTTTTTCTTTTGGTTCTTCTGATGGGTATTTTCTGCTTCATTATCTTCCAAATCGCTCACTAGATCCTCTGCTTCATCTCCTGCACTATTGATTCTCTATAATGTATTCTTTATTTGAATTAATGTGTTCTTCATTTCTGACTGGTTTTTTTTATGTTTTCTAGTTTCATTTTTATGTTTCCTCTCTCTTTGTTGAAGTTCTCACTAATGGAATTCAGTATATTTAACAACATTGGAAACTTGATGGCTCTAGGAAAAAAGGAAAATATAACTAAGAAGTTTCATCTTGTATATATCATAAAGAAGAGAACATTGTTGTTTTTAATTAACTATTCATTTCCTTTGCAAAATATGGATGCAGGCAATCAAATAAGTTATTTATAATAATGTCTATGACTTACTGGCTTATTTCATTAAAGCATTAAGTTAATGAATCTAAGTTTCAGATGCATCCCCAAGTAAACCAATAAATTTACTCTGGCTTAGAACCAACAACTCTATGCAGATTCAACCAGCCATCTTGCAAAATTTTTCCTTGAGATTTATTGAGTATGGGTGGGCGGCTCAGTGCAAATTTATTCTCCCCATCCCCTAGAAAATCCACTCAATGTTGTGTCAAGAGTGATTCCCTTCATAAAGAAACAGTAGTTTCTTGGTATAAATGTTGCAAAGCCTAGTGGTTGAGCATATAGATATCCAGGTAAGCTGAGTTTGTATCCTGGTTCCAAGCTCACTAAACATCTGATTCTGGGAAAATTACTTACCCTCTCTGCTTTGATTTCCCCATGTGAGAAGCAGGTCAGATAGTAGAATATAATGCATAGGGTAATTAAAAGGATGGACTGAGGTGACATATTTAAAGTTTTGAGAGTAACCTCTCGCACATTAATAACTGCTCAGAAAATGTTACTAAATAAGGTCTCATTTTAGGAAGTGACTTCTCCACTGACATGATGGTGGCAAAACTCAAAAGATCCTACACAGTTTTTCTTGTGACTCTGTTTGGTTTCAGTACAAAGGGTAATTGCTATGAATTCCACATGGGTAGTATTCTTTGGCAGGCTTGGATCTCCTTTCTTTATGGAATGTGTTAAATTGGATGTGACCCACCACCAGCTAATTTCCATTTAAATGAATGCAAATGGAAGCCCAGACTTCTATTCCTCAGTTTAGTGAGTCAGAGATTTTAACTCAGCACTCTGTATTTGTGGAATAAATTATTGAAAACTCTCTGTGTGGCATTTTCCTGTTTTACCTGATCTCTGTTTTTGAATCCAGTGGTGCTCTGAGTGAGAGGCTGTGTATGAAGAATTTGACCATGAAAAATCTCAGTCTTTTCAGAAGTGTTATATGACTTGACAATCTCAGGAATTTCATTGGCAGGTTGTCATGAACCTTCTTTTGCAGAGATTGGAATGTAACACTGGATGAGATAAACAGATGTTGATTAGAGATTTTTCACTTTCTACTGAGATGTTTGAAAATATTGAGAAAAATTAGAATCACCGTTCAAGGAGTAAAGTATCCAGATTCCTTATCAGTTAAAATTATTATCTGAAGCAAAAGTTTCTCTCCAAACACAAACTTTACTTTTTATTTAAAATAATTTCTTTTCACTTTCTGTAGTGTCTAAGCCACTCTTCTGAGAATAAAAGTGAAAATTATATAGTATTTGAAGAAGCTTTAATTTTTGGATGTGGGCCATAACATTTTCCTTATAGTAGTCATTAGATCTATCTATTAATAATTTGTCTGATATTTAATATTTGTAAATCTCTCTAAACAGTACTATGTATATAAAGACTTGAAACCTCAGTACAGTTCTGTCAAACTAGTTGGGTCCTGCATTTGTAGGACCATTTTCAATCTGTATTTACTTGCTAAAATGCAGTGTCATTTCTCAGGTTAATATATTTCTGGTGCCCCTCAAAGATGTTCATATCTTAGTCCCCAGGATCTGTGAATATGTACCTTGTACCACAAAAGGAACTTTATAGCCCTGGCCAGGTGGCTCAGTTGGTTGGAGCATCATCCCATACAGCAAAAGATTGTGAGTTCCATTCCAGTAGGGGCACATACCTAGGTTGTGGGTTCTATCCCTGGTTAGGGAGTATATAGGAGTCAACCAATCAATGTTTTTCTCTTGCATAAATGTTTCTCTCTCTCTCTCTCCCTCTCTCTCTCTCTTTCGTCAATGAACACATCCTCTGGTGAGGATTAAAATTTTGCAAACGGGATTCAAAAGTAAGTTTCCAGTTGTTGGTATGGAAAATAATACAATAATTAATGAATAATGATAGAAGAATAAACTCTGTGGTTTGCATACTCACAACTATAAATCTACTTTTGCCCCACACTGTATGTGTTGGATACTATTCAAAGTTCTTGGAATATATCTGTGAATGAAATAAAGTCCCAGTATTTATGAATCTTATAGTGTGCTAGGAAGAGATATGCAATAAACAAATAAATGGATAGATATAATATCAGTTAATGAAAAAATGTTATATAGCTAAAAAATACAAAGCGAAACATACGTCTGAAAATGGCTGGAACAGAGAGGGGTAGTGCAGAGGAGGGATATCCCAGCATAATTGCACAATTCCTGATGTGTGCTGATCAAACAGATGTAAGTTCCTGTCAATGGAAGAAAGGATTCCAGTGTGTGACTTTTGCAAAATTTGATGAAGGAACTAGCATTTGGGTTTTAAGGTTGGGGAAGATATCCGCAGGAAAGGATGGAAGGGAGATGTCTTGAAGCTGAGAGAAGAGAACGTACACGGACATGGAACTTGTGATGTGTGCGTTGTTTCTGAGAAAGCGCTTTATTTCCCACAGTCATCAGGCCCCACCTCACACCATGTTTCAGTTTGACTGTGAGTAAGGGACATTATTGTCACCAGGGGCTTTGGCCTGAGCTGGGAAGCATTCTCTTAAGAGATTTAACTGATTGCCTCTGTAGCTTTCTACACTTCAGCCAGCTCTGCACATTTGGCCCAATGTCTTGACCCAGGAAGTTGAGCCACCAGGCAGACCAACAGTGATCAAGTTTTATCTCCATTCTTTCTGTAACTTTCCTTCTCTCTCTCTTTTAAAATTTGGTTGATATTTCCAGTGGAATAAATCCCTCCTTGCTTGCCAGAGATATTCTCTAGCTGTTTTAATAATATTAATGTGTTAGGTTAGAGTTTTCAAGACAAATTAAGCTTGAGATATAAAAAAAGAGGCGAGGTGAGGGCGTTGGATGCTGGCGGGAAGAAAGGTCTGGAGAGGGCAGGGATGCCTTTGGTTTGCCACTGGACGTTCAGACTCTCCTGCCGAAGGAAAGCAAACAAACAGCAAACTGCCTGGATCATGGTGCTGTTTCAGAAGGGCAGGGAATTCCTAAATGTTGACTGGTGTGGTCTACATGAGTATGCTGAATAATAGCCTAACACTAATTTTCAGTTCTTCGGAATTTTAATATTTTTTAACAGTTTTGTTTCCTCGACTATAAAAGGTTGCTGTCCTTCCTTATCTTTGTTCAAATTCCTACCACTTGAGCTTTTCTTTTTCAAGAGCAAGAAACTGCCCACCACCCCCCACTTTCTCCCTTCTCAAGGTTTTGTCTCTTCTTTTTCTCTGTTAATTTTTTTAAAGAATTATCTATTCAAATTTTCCTCATGACTTTACAATTTACTCACTGCAATCTGGGTCTTCTGGCAATCTATTGGTAGTTTCTGCTCTTATCAGTCTACTGAAATAATTTCATCAAATGTCAAAACTTTGCCAATTTTGATGATCAACTCAGAGTTTTTTTTCCTTTTTGACCTCTCTGCATCATCTGAGTTCTGTTTACCTCTCTGGCTCTAGGTTTATTATATTCTTTTGGTTTTTCTTTTTTTTCTAGATATTCAGTAAAATTATTTGTTTTTTTTTCTGTTTGCCCCTGAATATAAGCACTTTTTGAGACTTCATTTTTAACCCACTTATCTTTTCTCTCTTTGGGCATTTTTTCCCTTTTTCAGTAGCCTCAATCTGTCTCTCAAAATCTAGGCCCAAATTCCCAACTACCTGTTAAACATTTTCATCCATGTTCCCTCATCAGCTTCTCAATTTAAGCATATCAAAGATGTGCTTCATTTTCTTCCTCTGATGTCTCAGATCAGGTATTTAAAAAGTCCTCATGATTAAGCATATTTTTTTCAAGCAATGTAGCTGGAAAATAATACATGAAAACAAGATATTCAGTTCTTTAATTGCTGATATTTTTCATTGTGGTCCCCTGTAATGATTTGAAGATAGTTCTGTATATATTTTTAAGAAAAATTTTCAAAATGAGATCCAATATACTTTTCTAAAACAGAACATAAGAATTCAAGCATTTGAAACCCATTTCTAGAAGATTCTTTAGGAGAGCTACTCCATTTCAATACATTATCATTCTATTATGGAGCTTCACCATGGCTGTTCACATGCTAAGTTTCTAAGTTCTAAATTGTCCTAGACTGAAAGTTATTTTATTCTCTATTTTATGTAAGTCCTATCGTGAATATCATAATTCTCTATAGAGGTTGGATAAGTCTATGGTGATATGAGTATTATTTAAAATCCCCATTTAGCTTCCCTATCTCACAATCACCTGATAGTTTATTGCATAAATACCAGGTTTAGAAATTGTTTTTCTTCCCAAGTCTCCAGCTGCTGCCGGGTCAGGCACTGAGTGAGCTTGTACAGCTCATTATAGGCAGAGTTTCCTGTCAATAGGAGAGAGGAAGCAGTGTTTTTGGATGAACCCTCATTGTCCCGGCTGAAACAGTGATCATCAGGCAGTGATAAGGCCCTTTTTCAGTGTACGTGATCTGTGCAATTCTGACTAACCTTGTTAGTGAGAAGAGGAAAGAAGGGGCAGGCACAAATAATGTTGGGAGCACTATTTCTTTCCTTGGCTTCTCATATCCCAGCAACTGAAAGAATCTAAAACACACTAAGATAGTTCTTTTAAATAACCGGAATGTTTATCTTGCCACAGTTTGGATCTTGTCGCTTTGAAAATTGAATATAAAATTATATCATCACATCAATTACGAAAAAGGTAATTAGTGGACTCTCCTTTTAAGTAAAATTGGCTATTGTAATATATTCTAGATTGTGTTTGATTTATTTTTAAAAATTTTATTTGGAGTAGTTCAATAGTCTATCATCTTCACTTAAAAAAGATTATGCCACAGAGTCTCGTTGTGTTTCACCTTTACGTATTGCTCACTGTTTCCATCTCGTTCTTGTTTCCTTTAATGGCCCTTATAGTTAAAAGATGCTTCTTAAATATTTGTTGAATAAATGCTTGATATAATGAAAAGTATCATCAGCTTGTCTTTCCTTTACAAAAACCTTGACAAGGTATGGTATTTTGTTACATTAAAAATTATTTTTAAGATGTTAAACCCAAACTATCATTCCCACTTTCCAGATGGCACCACTGAGCCCACAAGATCAGCTGAGTGTGTGTGTGGTGTGCGGAGAGGGTGGCAAATCCGATGTCTGGGGAGTGGACTGGCACGTAGAAAACTAGCACATCAACAGTGGTCTCTGATTTTAGCTGTTTCCGGTGGCCTATGAGCCTAAAATAGAATGAAAAGACTCCTATAATTTAAAAAGCATTTTTGTAAGGAAAATTAACTTAGTGATTAAGCTAAGGGAAAAATTGAAGGACAGCTAAAAGATGATTTGGTGTGACTCCTTTACCCAGAGGTTGACAGTAGCATGGCTCCATTGTTCGAAAGCGTTTACATGGAACATGGCGTCTTGTGAAGTTCCATCTCAAGTGCTCCCTATCATAAAATTCTATTGAAAATTAGTAAAGGCCAGAATGGGCTCCTAAATCCAGTTACAGTGGGATCAAAAAGTATTTTTCAGGTAAGTTTAGGAAAGCAAAAAACAAAACAAAATGAAATGGAATAAAAGCAAAAGTTTTATTTATTTCTTACAATCACTACATTTTAAAATAAAATACTTGTAGCTTTTTCCATAGGTAGTACAGTGGAGGTTCAAGGGCTTTAGATTTACATAATTGGGTTTGAGTCTCAGACACAACAGCTTGAAACTTTGATAAGTTGCTCTGAGCTAAATGGCCTCATTTTTATAATGTTGAAATATAAATGAGCAATAATGCAAGACAGTGTCGAGCACAGCAATAATGAATTAATTTAGTTTTTACTTTCATTATTAGTTTAAAATACTTTTATTTTTAGTCACCAGTCTTATCTGTATTTATAATGGTACTGATTCAAGTATTAACCTTTTCTTGACCAATGAGTGACATTCTTTCTGAATAAATATACTAGGTGCCAGTGATATTATGTGTGACAATAATGTCTACTTGCAAAAGAACACTTTTCTGAAAAAAACATAGAAATGTGTGATAGATCTGTGATATTATTTACTCCTGTCACTAGCTGAGCATTCTTTACTTGAATTTATGCCATAAAATAACATTTTACTTTATAGAGTTCAGGACTCATGGGGTGTGTGTATGTGTGTGTGTGTGTGTGCTAAACTAAGCACATAAATGTCCTGGTGAAGATGGAAATGACAGTGTTTGACTTGTCTAGGCAAGATGTGTTTGAGTTGACTTTTAGAGTTTCCAATAATACAAATGTATGATCTAATATAACAGATGTGGTGTGATACCAAAATGACAGATTTCTTTTAGGCCAAAAACTGTCCTAAAATTTGTTACAAAAAAGAGTAGAATAGCATGTAACATAGAATTTTCAGTATGCATCTGGAAAATATTCTGAATATGTTCTATAGATGTTCCACACTTTAGAGACATGTATTTTCAAATTCATTTAAATCCAAGAAATTAAAATGTTAAGATGAAATCCATTAGTTTTAAATGCTTTTATAATGATGCTAACATATGCTACGGAAAGTGTCACACAATGGTAAGTATGGTATTTGGGAGTATACATTTGAGAACTATACTAGATATCTACATATACCTCCAAATTCATGTACATACCCAGTATATTTCCAGATTAAGGGTTCAAGGCAAAAGTGCTGGCTTGTGTTAGTCCACTGGCCTCCCTCCCCTCATACACCATTCTGATCTTCCGTATAACCCCTCACCGCCTCCCTCTCCACCCTGACACACAGAATGGGGCTGTGCTGTAGTGCGGCTTCAAAGGGACCTATGCCCTGTAAATGGTGCTCCCTGCAGTTGTGCAATACTCAGCCCGTTGGCCATAGGCAACAACCCTGTCTGAAGTCTGGCAAAAATACCTATTTAAAAAAATAGTAGCTTGGAAGTTCAAACTGAGGATGCAAATACTTTCTTCGTAACAAAGCTATGTCTTTGTTATTAACCTTTTCCCTTTTCTCCTAGCTTTCTCATCCTACCTGTACCTCAGATTATAAGTATAAGCAATTACGCCACTGATCGTTTGACTTCTTAAACTATCACCTTATTTTGTAACGTTTTTTAATCTTATTTAACATAGAAAGAGTTTGGATTTTTCTTTACTTCTATTTAATTTTGGAATGGAAGCAATATCTTACCTAAACCTCTCAATATATCTCATGATTAAAGGTAAATTAATATGCAATCAAAATAATCACTACTTTTCTTTTGGTTTGGTCAGGATAATGTTTTGTCACTGACAGCTGAAATGGGGTTTAAGGAAGGGCTTGAATAAACTCCAAAACATTGTTTTCAAAAGCTAAGAGATACACGAGGCCTGTCCAGAAAATCTCCAGCCATGTACTATGAAAAATAGAGATATTTATTGAAGAAGATATAAGATACAAGAAACATTGTACATAGGACAAGATGCCTCAGTCCTCTTCAAAGTAGGCACCTTCGGACTTCACACAGTTCTCCCAGTTGCCATCATTGGCCTTGTCATATTTTCCTGAGTCTCATCAACGGTAAGAAATCTCTTTCTTTTCAAAGGTGATTTTAGTTTCGGGAACAGCTGGAAGTCTCAGGGCACCAAATCTGTGTGGCAGGGAGATGAATCACCTGGGTGATATCATGTTTCACCAGAAAACTCTGCATGAGGCTTGATGCATGAGTGGGCGAGTTGTTGGGATGAAGCTGCCAATCACCAGTTGCCCATAGCTGCGGCTTTCTGAATCATCTGTACAGTTTCTATAGAGGAATGGTCAAGTTCAATTCATAATTTGGTGTAATTCATTGCTCTACTTGCTCAGTTATTTTTAAAGAATACTTTATTGATTATGCTATTATAGTTGTCCCATTTTTTTCTCCCCTTTATTACCCTCCACCCTGCACACCCCTCCCACCAGTGTTCCCTCCTCTTGGTTCATGTCCATGGGTTGTACATATAAGTTTTTTGGCTTCTCCATTTCCTATACTATCCTTAACCTCCCCCTGTCTATTTTGTACCTACCATTTATGCTTCTTATTCCCTGTACATTTTCCCCCCATTCTCCCACCTCCCCCTCCCCACTGATAACCCTCTCTGTGATCTCCATTTTTGTAAATCTGTTCCTCTTCCAGTTGTTTGCTTAGTTTGGTTTCGGTTTTGTTTTTTAGGTTCAGTTGTTGATGGTGTGAGTTTGTTGTCATTTTAGTGCTTGTATTTTTGATCTTCTTTTTCTTCGATAAGTCCCTTCAGCATTTCATATAATAAGGGCTTAGTGATGATGAACTCCTTGAACTTGGCCTTATCTGAGAAGCACTTTCTCTGCCCTTCTATTCTAAAT
The DNA here is from genome assembly GCA_004026765.1 of Micronycteris hirsuta. NCBI lineage: Eukaryota > Metazoa > Chordata > Mammalia > Chiroptera > Phyllostomidae > Micronycteris > Micronycteris hirsuta. The sequence goes on from PVJI01029546.1 coordinate 14,891, forward strand.
GATAGCTTTGCTGTACAGAGTAATCTTGGATGTAGGTCCTTGCCTTTCATGACTTTGAATACTTCTTTCCAGCCCATTCTTGCCCGTAAGCTTTCTTTTGAGAAATAAGCTGCCAAAAATCTCAATTTTTGAGAAATCAAGAGTGGAGCAAGTGGCATTTTTCCCTCTTTGACCCCTCACTCACATACAGCACCACAAGGCAGCATTGTGGGTTGCCTCATCCTAGTGAATGCCTGAGGCTCTGCCCTTACAATGTAACAAAAATGCCAAGACAAAGAAATAT
>PVJI01029547.1:0-15190 GCA_004026765.1 Micronycteris hirsuta
GAAGTCACCTCCCTGCAGGCACGCATGCATTCTTTGTTTTGCATACACAGGGCTAAATGCTCGGGCACGTAAAATGTTCCTCATGTCTTTGGAACATGATGAGGGTCCGCCATCTTGATTTATGGTGTGGGGTCCTGTTTATTTTTTTTCGATACACTGTTCCTTGTTTGTTTCTTTGGGCATATAGAGTACCGGGTATTAGATTTAGTCTGCCTTGGTTTTCCCATTTACCAGCTAACTCTGGGTAACTCCCATGCTTCCCATAATACTTCGCATTTTTCCTTTGGAAAACGGGGATATTAGTTTGTGTCTTGAAGGGTGGTTGTCGGGGTTAAAAGTGATTATAAATGAGAGCGTTTTCACAGCACGTAGGACAGCGCAGGTACTTAGTAGAAGCTCTTGTAATCAATACAAGCTGTTGTCAATGCTTCTTTTTCCATTGTTCTGGTGGCTTCCTAGAGAAAATCTATTTCTTTTCAATGAAGACTCTTTTTTTTTGTTTTTTTTTTTCAAATTTTTAAAAGATTTTATTTTTATTTATTTTCAGAGAGAGGGGAAGGGACGGAGAAAAAGCAATGTATGGTTGCCTCTCACATGGCCCTCACGGGGGCCCGGTCCGCAACCCAGGCATGTGCCCTGACTGGGAATCGAACCGAGACCGCTTGGTTCCCAGCCCGCACTCAATCCACTGTGCTACACCAGCCAGGGCTCAATGAAGATTCTTATCTTCTGTGTTTTCTATATACGTTTTCTTTGTTTCTTCTTTTTCTCCGAATCCTTAGGCTCTCTCTTGCTTGCTTTCCCGTTCCCTGACAGGAGCCGTTCTGTAGCCCAGCCCCACGGGGCAGGTTTTCATTCCGCTGCTGGAACTCCTCTTCCTGGGAGACCAGCTGGGCTGTATTACCGGGTGTCATCTGAGTTGGGGTGTGCGCGTCAATCTCTCACATTTTTATTTTATTTTATTTTATTTTTTTAAAGATTTTATTTACTTATTTTTTTTTAGAGAGAGGAGAAGGAAGAGAGAAAGAGCAATATATGGTTGCCTCTCACATGGCCCTCACGGGGACCTGGCCTGCAACCGAGGCATGTGCCCCAACTGGGAATCGAACCAGGACATTTTGGTTCCCAGCCCACGCTCAATCCACTGAGCTACACCAGCCGGGCTCTCACATTTTTTTTTAAAGATTTTATTTATTTATTTTTAGAGAGAGGGGAAGGGAGGGAGAAAGAGAGGGAAAGAAACAGCAATGTATGGTTGCCTCTCACATGGCCCTCACTGGGGACCTGGCCTGCAACCCAGGCATGTGCCCTGACTGGGAATTGAACTGGGACCCTTTGGTTCCCAGCCCGTGCTCAATCCACTGAGCTACACCAGCCAGGGCTCTCACATTTTTATTTTCACTTTTCCTCTGTGTGTGAACTTTCCCGGAAGCCGTGCCTTCTTGATTTCCACAGTGCAGGCAGCGTCTTAAATCCCACCCCCAGCACCTGTACTAAATACTTTTGCTACCTGAAGCTGCCATGTTGGACATTTGAGAAGCTCAGTTAGTTTTGTCTCTCCTTATTCTTGGAGATGCCGTACAACCGCTTTGCTGTGCGTCAGCAGCCCCCAAGGAAGGACTTCCTGGGGCTTCCTTGCCCTCGGAGGCAAGGGTGGACAAGTGCAAGGGTCAGCGCTTGTCCTGCAGGCGGCCAGGGAGTCAACGCTTCAACTCTGTCCGTGTGTGCAAATGCAGCCACAGATGCTATGTAAGTGAATGGGCGTGGTGTGTTCCAATAAAACTTTATTCACAAAAACAGGCGGCAGGTCAGACCCAGCCCCGGGTTGCAGTTTGTTGACCCCTTGCCCAGACCGTCACCTGCATGAGGGGGAGGTCCATTTCTGCGCTGCTCATTGTCCATGGCATGCACACAATACCTGGCTCAGTACCTGTTTAATGTCCCTGCTGAATCGTATTTCATTTTGAGCACCTGGAGCAGAGGGCCATGCCCGCTTCCCTTAACCCCAGGCCTTTCCTCTGACATTCTTTTGTCACGGGTGGACTGCTGGAACAGCGCCTCTCCCCTGACGGGGCTGTGCTGGTTGCTTTTACAGGTCAACCTGGTTCCACTTTGGTGACCGATTGTGCGGTCAGACGCCGATCTTGATGTCTCCGGGAAGGCATTCTTACTTGTGATTAGCATTAATGACCCTTCGACCTTCTGGAAAGCAGACTGCCCTCCATCATGTGCGGGGGGGGGCTCCCCTAGCCCCGTGGTGGCCCTAAAAGCAAAGACCGAGTTTCCTCGGGCAAGAAGGAATTCTGCCTGCAGACCGCAATGAGAAATTCGCCCGAGCGGGCTGCCTCAGCTCCGGATTCCAGGCTGCAATGTCGATACTTCCCTGCACCTCCGGTCCGCCAGCTGGCTCCAGATTTCCAACTTGCCAGCCCCCACAATTACATCCCATTGCCTGTGTGGTGGGACAGATGCATCGTTGTCATGGAATCGTTCTGGTAACAGCGGTCAAGGACTGAACAGTCCATTTGCCATGTTTCTTTAACATGTAACCAGGAGTTAGTGTGATGCTGAACGCATAGAGCGTCTTGAAAGTCTCCCTCATCCGCTTTGTGGAAACTGGGATGTTGGCCCAGAGTCTGGAATTTCAGCCACGCCCCCCCGTCACTCTCAGGTCGGAAGATGGTGGTTCTCCGTCCTCACGTCTTCTCTGTACGTTGGCATGGAGCTTGTGGGCATGGGCGTCGTTCATGTTGCCCAATCGAGGACTCTCTTGGGCTCACTCCTGGAGGATTTTGGTTTCCTGTGAATGACGTGTGCCCACTTTGAAGACTTTTCAGCTGCGCCCTGCAGACACGGTGATGCCGGGCTGGAAGGCGCCTCTCTGCTTCACTGAACGGCATTTCATCCTCCCTGACCGCTGGCCCTCTCCCCGTTCTGCTTCGCGTAGAACTTTCAAAAGCATTTTCCTCTTAGAATTTTTGCCAGACCCATGAAGAGTTTCCTGGGAGGTACCATCTAGCGTATTTTGGGGAGTGAGAAGCAAAAAAAAGGAAAAGAAAAAGAACATCGTGAAACCGAGGGATATGCTGATGGTTCAGGCGGATAAGGCCACATGACTTGTGTTTTTTCCATTCCCGCTGACATGTGATGCTGTTCACGGCGTTTCTCCTGGAGAGAAGCACTCTGTTTGTTCTGGAGACAGCGAGACGGAAAAAAGACCCTTCTCTTCAGGTTCTTCCGGGGCAACATGAGCAGGCTGCTTCGGCTTTCAAACAAGCTTTAGTAATTTGCTGGGAAATGCACGTGCAGGCAGGCTTATCTAGAAGCCTGTGAGTCTTCAAATCACTTCAAAGACCTTAATTTGGGGGAACGCTGTAGAAATTTGCATGTGAATGGCGTGGACTCCAGGAGCCTGCTGTGGCCCTGTGGAGTGAGTGGGCTTTCCAGCCCAAGGGAAAAGCCTGCTGTTGCAATTTGCAGTTCTGAGCAAGAGGTCTTTACTGCCTCCGAATTTCTCCTGCTGTGTAGCTCTCACTCTCAAAGCGCCATGCTCGGTGGGGTTTGCTAATGAGGTGGGAAAAGCGCCTTAGCTCTGGGGACATTGGTGCTTTTCTCTTTAGTCTGAGAAGGATCACGGCTTTCTCGCCTTTTCTGCCCTGGGCAGTTCACTGGCTCAAGTCTTTGTACACCAATACATCACCTGAGTGCTGGAAATGGCATTTTCAGGCGTAAATAAATTGCATCCTATCATAAACCATCATGCGTGCTGCCATTTTTTCCAGAGCAAGTGAATAAACATTTCTTGAGCACTTAGTAGCCGGGAAGCTTGTGTGCAAGGCCTGAACCATACCAGCCTCACAAATACCCGCATGTATTATGACGGCCGTTGGTACAGAGACTGAAATACAGCTCGTGTATCCCGATACAGCCCGCAAGCGGGTCTGAGTCAGGGCCTGCCTTCTGGAGCGGGCTCTGTGCCTTTGTCGGTTTTCAGGTGTGTCTGGGGAGACGAAAGCTACCTTTCCCAAAGGACAGATGATTCCGTGAGGCCTTCATGGCGCACGCGGTCCAGTGAGGGACAAAGGCCGCCGCTGCCGTGACAGGATAGAGAGCTGGAGAGGGCAGCCGCAATCTAAGACCTGGGCTGGGGCAGCGTGCCGGAGCGCACGCACGTGTGAGCGCACCTGTGCGGGGGGATGGGAAGGGAAGGGAAATCTGTGCTAGAGAAACAGAAACACTGTGACCACAGCCTGCTCCGACCATGACTTGCGTTCTCTCGGGGAAGCTTTGCTCCTGCTCTCTAGCATTCCTCACATTCCCGAGTCCTGAGAGCAGGATGCGGTTTTGCCCGTCTGGTGATAGCTCACCAAAGAATGCTTATTGCAGGCGGACTTTATTTCCTCTGGGTGCAAAGCTTCGTGGTCCTTACCACCACACAGGTGACGGTTTCACCGTTGGCAGGAGTCAGCCGTCGGGGCCCCGGCGTGTGGGGCCCTCTGCCTGCGTCTCCCCAGGGAGGAATCGTGGCGATGACGAGGCTGCTGTTCATTCTCCTGCACACGGCCCTCCTCTCAGCCCAGGAAGCTGTCCAAGCTGGAAGTCTCTGTCCACTGCTGGCCTTTGGCCCGGGACGCTCTTGGATTCTGGAAGCTTCCCTCTGTTCCTTGCCACATGGTTCCCAAGGGCAGCCTGTGCTGCTGCTTCGGTCACTCGTAAGAGCTCGACCAAGTGGGTCAGGCTGGCTCAGATGATGTCCCTTCAGGTTAATTCCAAGTCAGCTGACTGGGTAGCTGATCTCTAGACCAATGGCTGCTGTATTCATGGGCCCCGCCCACCCTCAAGGGGCAGGGATTAGCTGGGGTATATACACTGGGCGGTGGGATCCTTGGGGTTCATCTTGTACTTCTGCCCGACACAGATGGGGGACAAGGGGGTGGGGGAAGGACACAAGTCTCTGACGGACAAGCTGAATGGCTTCACTTGCACGCCTACTAGAGGCCGCCTGGAGGAGCGCGGGGCCACCCCAAGGTATGGCGGGAAACGGTGCAGCCGGCAGTAGGGGTCGGCATCTGCAGGCCCACTCTTGCCCTTTGGGGTTGCTCACAGCACATGTGAACCCCTGGATCATGGGGTCTAGAGGTACCTGGGGCACTGCCAGGAGGACCTGTGTACATGTGTGCATTCCAAGAATGCAGATTCAATGAACAATAGATTTCGCCCTACATGTGGATATCAGTTTTCCAAATGTATTTGGTAGTATATTTGCCTCCTACGGCAGCTGTGACAAATGACCACAAGCTTAGTGGGTTACAGCAACACAAATGGTGACCTCACGGTCCCGGAGGTCAGGTGTCCAAAGTGGGTCTTAGACGAAAACCAGCGTATTAGCTGGGCTGGTTCTTCTTGTTCTGGGGGCAGCTGTTCCCGACTTCTAGAGCTCAGTCACCTGCATCTGCCGGCTCCTGGCCCCTTCCCCCCGTCAAACCGACCATCCCACATGGTGTAAGTCACACAGTTCTGGAAAAGCATTGCTGAAATGAGAAAAGTATAAACCCATCATCACTTACGACTCCTATTTATCATCGTGGCTGAGAGGGCCCCAGATTTTTCTGCAACTACACAATCGTGTGTGCCACAGACACTGGGGACAGTGACGGATGGGGGAGGGCAGCGGCGGGGAGGGCATCCTGGGATCCCGGGGGTGAGCGGGAGAACACTGGGAACCGAGCCTGAACACCCCCACTCAGGAAGCGGAGAAGTGGGGAGATGCACCACTGAACACTGAAGACCAGTTTCACCAAACTCCCAGTTCTGGGAAAGTTAGTCCCCCTCCCGGAGCCTTGGCCTCCTTGGCGTTCCTTCTTTTTTGTTTATTTTGGTCTTGGCTCCCAGTGAAACATGAGGTTGTCATCAGAAATTTGGTGCATTAGCATTCAGTGTCTTTGGAAATTTACTGCCTGGAAATCACAGGGAGAACCGTGAGAACAAGAATTCTTGTCCCCTTTACCGAGCAATTAAATGTGATGAATATGTTATACACAATGGTGAATGTTGGAATTAATAAGCTGAAATGTCAATGCGTGACTATTTGTATACTTGACATCTAATAATTACATCATTAATCATAAAAAAAAATTCTGGCAGTCTTCAGCAGAGAGCATTTATAATTAATTTTCTTGCCCTGCAAAGTCCAACTCATTGCACAGTCAAAAAAGAGTCAGCGTTAATTTCTTCTCTCCCAGCCGTGAGCCACAAGTTAATGCATTAAAATCAGAACATTTACAATAACAGACTAATTAAATTATTTCCTCCCCTGTAGCGGAAAAATGCATGGCGCTTATGCTGATAATCAGTCACCACTATAAATGCCATTTCATTCCCCTTGAAAGTCAAGTTCTTCCCAGAGGTGACGTTGCACCGTCAAGTGGGGATGAGAAACTCACTTTGCTGGCATCATGAAGAATATTGAGTTTTGCGTATCATTATTGTCAGTATGCTTTCCACGCGACTGGTAGGGAGCTCATGCAAATGATATGTTTCAATATTTGAGCTCAAGCCATGAGCAGATGAATAAAGAAAGAACACTTGATCTTGACTCTATGGAGTGAGCAGCGTTGGAAGTCTTGGTGCCGATACACTTTCCGTGACACACGCAGTTCAGGACACCAGGTGCATAGTTTTGGGCGGAAATGCAGAGTGTTCACGTCAGTGTCGCCTTGCGGGGCATGATTTGGGTCACCAGGAGCGACAGAGGAGCGAGTGAGGATCTCAGCTTTGAGTATTCGAAAACATGGCAGAAGAAAACGAGTTGTTGAGAATAGTTGTTCTGAAAACATTAGCCAGAAAAAAAAAATGACAGAGCCGGTGTCGGCGGGTGACATCTGTGTAGACGAGCAGATGTTCTAAAGGTGCAGGGGAAAAGGAAGTGTGGCAGTAGGCTATCTTTTTGCACAACACAACAATAAAAAGAATGACGTGATAACACAAATCTATTCTAGGGTCCCCAAAAGGTGAGAGAAAATAAAGATGATGTTTTTGGTGTCTCTCAGATCCAAAGGCTGTGTGAGAATCTCTACCCTCCAGTAGGAAAGGAATCTATCAGAGAACTGTGTAGTCAGGACATGCCCCGCAAAGTGTGCACATGAACAGACACCACACACACACACACACACACACACACACACACACACACACACAGCCCTGCGGAGCCACAATCCGTGTTGTGACTAGCTCAAAAATTTTTATTGATTTTGGGTCACCGGACGTGACTTTGGGGCAGGAAGTTTAATAATTCACCCACCGCTGCTTAATCATCCCGGAAAAGATCATGATGTATGGGTCTTCGGAAGACTTTTCTTGTTCTATGCATTGCGGGAATTGTTTGTCTTCTGTGAACTTTGACCTGTCTGGTGGGTCGATGAGGGTAGAAGCTACAGAATTGGGCAGAGCTTATATATTCCTTAGAAAGCTCAACTCAAACACACCTTGACCAGCTTATGGGAACAGTGGATTCTTTCAAATTCCAGGTGTAAAAGAGTTGACTTTGAGGAAGAAATGGTTCTTGGGAACCATTGCCAAAATGATCGTCTAGATTATGTATTACATTTTATGTCGAGAACGCCATCAAAGAGTTTGTACCAAAAAAAAAAATGTCCCTGTGCCACTTTTAAGATTATATTACGGATGGTGATTCAGAGAGCTCCAAAGGCTATTCCTTTCAATAAAGCAGAAGTTCTTTAGAGCGTGTTAACTCTGTTTCCAGCCAGGCATGTGCTTCCTGTGCGTGAGGAATGTGCTGTGCAGGGACCTGAGCAGTGATAAAACTTACCGGGCCCTGAATGTTTAATGGTCGTGCACGCGGAGGGAAGCCAATATTAATCGCCTTCTTAATGAGGTCTGCGTCGTAGAGATGGGGAGCTTCTGGGGGACAGCATGTGGCTGGATGCCAAATCCTGCCCTTTAGGAAGATACCAGGGCAGCTGATGTCTTTCCGATAAACTCGGATCGCCCTAAAGAGCATCACCGACACACGCCGTATTTCCTGAAAGCAAAGATCGGAAAATGTTTTTCCTTTCTCTTCCTTCCTTATCTACTTGGTTTTCTGTGTGAGAAACCAGGACACCTCTGTGTAATGCAGTGGGATGTCTGTGCCCTAAAAATCTCCCCTGCCCCATGTACGCTATGATTTATCGTCGATGGTATCTTAGAATTAAGGGATGTTGTGAGCAATAGTGAGGATTCCCTGTGAGGGGCTGACGGCTGCCATAAAAGATGTCCCCCGATTTTGCTGTTGAACACAGTGCACATTTATTGTTACATGACACAGGCTCACTGGAATCAGTGTGTTGTGGGGCCGACTTCTTCAGGGGACAAGGCACGCCCAGGCTCCCGCATGTTGTCGGCGGAGTTCAATTCCATGGGGAGGTCTGAGGCCCCATTCCCTGGTGGCTCTCAGGTGGGGGTGCGTCTCGGCTCCTTGAGGCCACCCTCACGGCTGGTCCCTCACAGCTTCAAGGTCAGCGATGTCAGTTTGTGTCCTTCTCAGGCCCCTCCCGCTCTCATCCGCTGCCTGTCTCTGGGCCCCACTGGGACATGTCCTGTGCTTTTAAGGGCTGATGCGGCTGGGTTGGGCCCAGCAGCTAACCCGGGACAACCTGCCACCTCAGAGTCCTTTACTGATCCCATATGTGAGTGATCCCATGTGCGAGCGATCACACATATGGGTGACCTCACACACGATCCCATGTGCGAGTGATCCCACGTGCGGGTGATCCCATATATGGGTGATCCCATGTATGAGTAATCCCAGCTAGGAATGATCCCACTTACGAATGATCCCATGTGTGAGTGATCCCGTGCACGAGGGATCACATGCATGAGTGATCCCATGTATGAGTGATTTCCATGTAGAAGTGATCCCATGTATGAGGGATCACATGTACGAGTGATCCCTTCTGTGAGTGATCCCATGTATGAGGGACCCCATGTACAAGTAACCCCCCTTGTATGAGTGATCCCATGTGTGAGCGATCACACACATGGGCAATCTTACGCGCGATCCCATGTTTGAGTGATCCCATGCACGAGGGATCACATGCATGAGGGATCCCATGTATGAGTGATCCCTTCTGTGAGTGATCCCGTGCATGAGGGACCCCATGTGTGAGTGACCCCCCTTGTAGGAGTGATCACAGGTGTGAGCGATCACAGGTGTGAGTGATCCCTTTTATGAGTGATCCCATGCACAAGTGATCCCATCTATGAGATCTGTATTTCCATGGAACATCAGGTGTTCCCAGGTTCTGAGGGTTTCAAAGTGAACATCTTCCGAGGCCGTGATTCTGCCTGGGCCGACTGTAAAGTGTGTTAAAGCCCCGGGCAGAGCCAGACAGCAGCTGGTGAAAGGTCGCACGAACCACAAAACCACCGGGTGCATCCCGGGCGATGCGGGACCGGGCCCTCGTTCTTGCTGCGGAGAGAGCTGCCCGCACTCCCTGAGGCCCACGGGCGAGTGCGCCGCGTGTGAATGTGCTCACAGAGGCTTGGCCCGTCCTGAAAGAAGGCGTGCGGAAGGCAGAAGGACAGGCTGCTGGGCGCCCGGCCTCCGGTGTTGTCCCGGCTGCCCCTTCGTGACCGGCAGCTGGACTGCGACGTCGCCCCGTGTCTGGCGGAGCCCTGAGCAGCTTCCTTCCTGACACCCACTTCATTGCATAAAACAACAAAAACCACCGTGTTCTCAGGAAAATTGGGCCGTATTTCCAGGCAATTGAACATTCTTTTATTATGCTTTCATTAAAGAACTGGCCTAAAAATGCAGCTCCTCGGGTGGGTTGGGGGACCCGTGGAGTGCAATAAAGCTCTAAAATCTAATACTCCCCGCGACGCTGGCGGACATGACTGTTATTTTTCAGGTTAAAGAAAACACCGCTTTTTTAACGAGCTCTATCATTTTTACCGTCCATGTGGCTGCTGTGGGCGGGCCGCTGGGCGGCAGCGTGCTGAAGGCACAGGCCGTTCTGTGACTGGAAGAGCCACGGAAAATGCCCGATGACACCCCGCTTCCGTAAGGGCAGCCGCTGACCTGCCTGGGGAAAATGGGTTGTGAATTCCCACCTAACTAGCTGCATGGCATGTGCTGGAAGCCTGGAGGCAACTCCGTGACCCGGCTTGCAAATTCCTGCAGCATTTCACAGAAGGCGTACTAGTCACGTGAGTTCTTCATGACCTCCTTGGGTAAAAGATTTCATATCAACGATGGCAACACTTCCAGAAAAACTCCGCATCTTTAATTGTACTTAAATTCACTTTTCTTTTTTTTTGCCATCAAAGCCGCATCCTGTGGAACGCCAAGTCTGCAGTTCTGCCGACGGCTCTTTCAGAGACAGGCTGTGATTTTTTTTCAGCGGAAGCAAGGTTGGGCGAGAAGCTGCCATGAGGAAAACTCCCACCTTTCACGAGTCCCCAGTCTTCGGAGAGTCCGTGAAAGAGGATGATGTCGCAGGACCGAAAATGCTATTAGTTCTGTCATGCAGTTTGAAAAGGGCTGCAGCGGGCTTTTTCGCCGCCTTTGAAGAAAACGCGAGCAGAGGTGATTGCTCCGTTCCGTGGGTCTTGCGATTTTTCGGCCCAGAAGCCGCGCTGCCTCCCTAACAGGCTGCGATGCTGAGAGAACTTGGCTTCTGCTTTGGGGAGCTGCGACCCCCGAATTCTTCAGAGGGAACCGACGAGCCCCTCCGGGTGCCGGTTCCCCGGCATCTCAGGGTGCGGCGTGTCTCTCCAGACTGACGTGCCGTTTCTGTCTGCCGCGGCAGGAAAGGGCTCTTTCCTCTCGAGACATCCCAGCTCCCGACTTCTCACGGCGACGGTTTTCTCTCCTTTGCCCCCAGGCGGGACCACGCTCGGGTGACCACGGACCTGCATTCCGGTCCTGCGTCCGGCTGCCCTTTGCTCTTCTTCCTACCTGGTGCGGAGTGATGTCCTACCAGTGCGGATGATGAGGTCGCTTTCCAGTGTGATGGGTTGGAATGGCTAACACTGGGCGTTCGCCCCGCACGAGTTGCAGGGTCTCCCCCAAGAAAGAGTGTCGGCCAGAGCTGCCCCCAGACGCTGGGCCGCAGGGACCTCCCAGGCCCCGTGCAAGCCCTGGCGAGTTGGCCACAGCCCCTTGTGTGTGCTGCCCTTGGGGATGCGCTTGCATGATAGGGGCAGAAGCTGAGAGCAGACACGGGTGGTGGGAGCCTGCAATAAGGCCACAGCTCACAAGTCGGGCGCCCAAGAGAGATGGTCTAGGAGCGGGGCATCTGGGACACAGTGGTGCTTTTCTTCTGCACGAGCGCACCCAGAGGAGGAGTGTGTCGGGCAGACGCCGACACACACAGGCGGGTGTGTGAGATCGCCGGCCCATGGCGTAGTCAAGCGCAGCTTCCAAATCGGCTGTTCACCACGCGAAGCTCACGTGCCACGGGGAAGCCACCTGGAGAGGCCAGGAAGGTCACGGAGGCCGAGCCGGGGGCTGGGACGCTTTTTACCTAGCGGACTGTGGAGTAAATAGTGTACGTTTCGTGGCCCATGTGCTCTGTGTTGCGACCCCTCGACTCTGCCCCAGCAGCTGGGAGGCAGCCGCAGGCAGCGTGCCAACAGACGGGTAGGAGTGGCGTTCCAACAAAACTTTATTTACAAACACCAGTCGTGGGCCAGACTGGGCCTCTGCGCTACGTCACGAACCGAAGACACGAGGCAGCCTCTGAGGGATGGAAGTATTGAGTGTGAGTCTGGAGGCTTCGTGTCCGACCACCGCCGGGATCCGACTTCCCGGGCGGCCGTTCCCAGGCCCCGCGCCGGCTTCACGTGCCATCGATCACATTGTGCCGCTTGGATTGAGGGCACAGATGGCGAAAATGAGCACGCAGGAAAACAGGAGAGGGAGGCGGCCTGGAAGCCAGGGAGAAGACGCTGCCGACACCCCCCTCCACAAGTTGTGTCCAGTTTGGACGACACCTCAGCCACTGCCCACGGCACCAAATCATTTCACGCTGGCGATGGGAGCAGACGCCTGCCCATGGTGGGCGCGGAGCCCAGGGAGAGAAGCTGCATGCAGTGGCCGTGGGCAGCTTTTCAAGGACGTGGAGAGCAAAGGCGGGTTGTAATTGGAGGGAGAAGACGGTCCGGGGAAAATGCTAATTTTGAGATAGGAGAGACAGCGTTGTATTTACAGGCTCAATGATAAGAAGCCGGAGAGATGAGAGAGACAGACAGAGACAGAGACATGGGGGTGGGGGAGAGAGAGGGAAAGAGAGAGAGAGACAGAGGGAGGCTAATCGGAAGATGTTGAAGAGGCAGCTCTTTGGAAAATGGGCGTTCACGGGAATAAGCCCATTTATAAGCAGGGAATAAAAGGAACGTGTCCCGTGGCAGGCGAATGTACAGAAGGTGAAATGATTCGAGCTGATGACTTCTATGGCTTCCATAAGCAGGGCGTGCGGTCCCCCGCGGAGGGCGAGTGGGGAGGCCCCTGTGGCTGGCGGGGTTGAGGGCAATGAGACTTTCTTTCTGCAGCTGCAGGAAACCAAAAGCGTCTGCAGGCAGGGCTGTGCATCTGAATCGTCGCTGTCCTCTCGTGCACGGGCTTCGCTTTCATCCATTGGCTGAAAATACCTGTGGTGGGCCCGCTGTGCGGGGTGCTAGACTTGAGGGATGGGACCGATGGCACCCCATCCTCGCTCTCGGGAAGGTGCACAGTTAAGAGCTCTGTGACGCCTTGCAAGAAGAGAGAAACAGTTTTGCAGGGGGCGGCGGCAACAGTTTTTGTCAACTTGCATGCGCACCCTGCACTCCAGCCCTGCATTAAACACGGCATGCGAATGAAACATTGTATCCACCTCAAGAAGCCCAAGGCAAACCCCAGGTGCAGCGTAAGCCTCTGGTGCAGGCAGGGAGACAAGGCCAGCAATGACCCGGCGTCCAGACCAGCAAAATCCAGCAAAGGGAATGGTCTAGGCCAGCTGCTCCTGAGTCACCGCCCTGCATGACGCGGATGTGCTGACTTTATTAGGACGACAGAAACACGGACAAGCATCAGAAACGCTGGAGGCTTACTCCACCCTCAGAACACTCCCTTCATTCTCATGCCCTCCCGTCAAAGGGTGTTCAGCACTACCCCTCAAAACAAGGATGTGCCACCATTAAGGGCATTCATTGATCCCGCTTCCCGGGCCGCTTCATGAATAATCATGGAGCTGCCTCTTAAATCAATAGCTGGCTTTATGGGGCGGACCTGCCGAGTCATGCCATTCACTGTGCATAGTGGATCGCACTCCCTGAATGATTGCCTGCAGAGTTGCCAGTCCTGGTTTGCACGAATCAGCTGTAATCATCTTCGGGGGGGATTCATTATGCTGATTCCACGTTCGTTTTGCAAAGAAAGCTACAAACCGTTGCTTCTTGGTTTCCTTGGTAACCGCGCAGGGAGCCTGAACCGTGTCCTTGGCAGATTGCTCCACGCTCTGTCCTCAACAATGACTCAAAAAATTCCTGTGCAGCCCTGGCTGGTGTAGCTCAGCGGATTGAGCGCGGGCTGGGAACCAGAGGGTCCCGGTTCGATTCCCAGTCAGGGCACATGCCTGGGTTGCAGGCCAGGTCCCCAGTGAGGGCCATGTGAGAGGCAACCATACATTGCTGTTTCTCTCCCTCTCTGTCTCCCTCCCTTCCCCTCTCTCTAAAATAAATTGAATAAAATCTTTAAAAAAAAATTCCCTTGCAGCTGGTGGTGTTTACGCTCTGTGCAAGGAGAAAGAAGCCTGCACCATCGTATTCGTACAAACCTTACACATACCTTAGCTCCAACGTGAGGTTTTATTTCTTGTTCTGCTTCGATGTCTGCGGAGCCCAGGGATGTTGACTAGACTGAGCGACTTCCCGCCAATTTGCACGCAATGTATTCCACAGCTCGCGATGCTGCAGAGAAGAAGCACAGACTCCCCATGACCGTCGTGGGGGAAAGGACGGAGAGAAAGGTTAGTGTAGGAACAGACGTTTCTCCCGGGAGTTCCGGTGCCAATAGCAAGAGGAGAAGAGCAAATCCTTCCTTAATCTGACACATCTTTGTACATGGTGGTGGCGTCAAGACCTCTGCTTTCTTAATACACGGCTTTAGCAAAATTCCTGAAAGCCAGTTCCCTTGTTCATTTCTTATTTGTCACGAGTTCACGGTGCGTGCTTGGCACTGCCGTCGTTCTAGGGTGTGAATGCTGGTGCCTGGGGACACGGTGTGTACCTTCGGACGAGTGTCTTGGGGCTGGGGGCGTGTGTGTGGGAGGACGCGGTGCACGCGGGGGGCGGGGGGCACACACAGAGCTCCCTGCCCTCTGTCCTGGCGTGACCACCACTGGTAGCTTCCCCCACCGCCCGTGTGCTCGGCGGACGGCGAATGGCCGCACACTACCATCCAGCGCAGTCTGCTTGCGTCTGCCTCGCTGTTCTCTGCTCTTATGGCGAACACTCAACTGTGCATCTTTTTCTCGTATATTTTATTTATCTTTTAGAAAAATTACGTTTCCATTGCACTTCACATTCAGTATCGTTTTGCAGGCGTTTTCGAGGGACAGCATAGGGTGAGAAAACCGCATGCCTTATACAGTGCCGCCCCTGACATGTGCAGTCCCCCCCTCCCCGCCCGGCCCCACACATTGACTGCGTTCCCTGGCGGGACGTCACCTCCCCGAGGCTGTCCCGTGACTGCCACCTCCCTTCTCTGTCCCCTCACCGTGTGCCCCCGCCCCCCCGCCCCTCCCCTCCGGCAACCCCCAGTCTGTTCTCTGTGTCTCTTTCTATTTTCTCTGCTCACTAATGCTGTTCTTGAAATTGAAATCACATGGTATTTGTCTTTCTCTGCCTGACTTATCTCACTGAGCACGATGCCCTCGAGGTCCATCCGTGCTGTGCAAAGGGTAAGAGTTCCTTCTTTTTTGTGGCCGAGAGTGTTCCGTGGGGGGAGTGCACCCCGGCTTCTTTACCCGCTTGGGCCGCTTCCCCGTTGCCAGTGCCATGCATGACGCTGCAGCAAACCCAAGTGCATGTGTTCTTTGAATGAGGCCTTAGAGTTTCCTTGGCTAGATTCCCAGACGTGCAATTGCTGGGTCATAATGCACTTCCATTTTTAACTTTTCTGAGGAAATTCCATCCTGTTTTCCCT
>PVJI01029548.1:0-15275 GCA_004026765.1 Micronycteris hirsuta
CCCACCGATCATTGTAGAGTGGACCAACCCTGCCACTGACTGTGCCAGCCCCAGCTGTCAGATCATGCCCCTGGGGCTTGGTCCCACCTCCATTCCCACCCACCACCTTTGCCCCCAACACTCCTTGCCTCTGGCACACCATCCCTGTTCGGGCACAGGCCTTTTGCAAAGGCCACCATCTTGGGATTTGGAAACCTCATACTGGGGACTCCGCTTTGTCACCAAGTTCCTGGGCAGCCTTGGAAGCCCAATTTAACCTTTCTGGGCCTCTCACTTCTTCAGCTCCTGAGTGGGGGCAATAGAAGCAAGATCCGGTGCTGCAGAGGGGAGCACCATGCCGACTGCAGCACAAGGGGCAGCTGCTTCAAGGGTTCCTGCCACGGCCCTGGGGAGCTGATTTTTAATGACAACCTCGACGGCTTCTAAAGAGGGAGGTCTTCTCTCTGCTCTTCACGCCGGGCTGGGGGATGGGCCGTGCTCGGGTCAGGACGGGCTACAGGTGCTGAAACAGAAGCAACGTGACTCACTTCCCTGCGAGCACTGCTGAGAACGCAGGGTCCTTCTCACCTGTCCCTCTGACCCAGCACGCCTCTTGGGATGGACGACCTTCGGCACAGGGAAGGAGTCTGTCCGGGGAAGTGGAAAAGAACTGTCTCTGAGCCCAGGCCTTTTATGCTGGGTTCAGAAAGAGTTGTGTAGAAAGAAACAAAAATGTGTGCTTTAGCTGTATGTGGGCTCCAAGCCCTGGCTTACTTACAGTCAATGTGAACCCGGGCACGTTCCTTATCTTCATGCCTATTTCCTCCTTTTTGAACTCGCCATAATGATTCCTACTTCCTGAGGTTGCTTGGGGAAAAATTTCAATGAGTTTCTGTATGTAGAAAACGATCAATAATGTCCATTTCACTCCTCTGCCGTAAGTATAAACTCTGTCAGGAAATGGCTTTATTTTGCCTGTTTGTATTTTTCGTTCTACTGTAATGAATATGTTTTGCTTTCATGAGAAAAAAGTCCAATTGATTTAACCCTGTCAAAGGCTGACTGATGGAAGGCAGCGTGAGAAAACTGGGGCTCCTGCAACAACCCAGCTGTTCGGGGGCAGAAGACAGGACGACACTGTGCTGACGGCCAGAGGGAGGGGGTGCCGGGTGGAGGTGGCAAAGGCGGGGATGGGATATCAGTGATAGTATCAACAATAAAGTTAAAAAAAGAGCTGCAATAGGCCTGCATATGGCATTGATGTGTAAAAATGCATACTGAGCTTTCAAGACATAGACAAACCGAAGCAAAAAGGCTTTCCTTTAGTCAGCTTTTTACAGAATCTGTAAGATGTGGGCACACGGAGATTTCATAATTCCTCCTCTCCATTCTAACTCGCTCTGCGGGGACCCATCGTCACCTGGGGCAGGAGGCACAGTCCCAAGGTCATTCTGAAGGCACGCCTCTTGGGATGGACGACCTTTGGCACAGGGAAGGAGTCTGTCCGGGGAAGTGGGACCCCTTTATTGTAGGATTTGCCCACCTTTACTGTGGGTTTCTCCCAGCGCTGAGACCAGGAGCACAGGCATGTGCTCTCTGGGGCACAGGCGTACCCCGGGGAGCTTCTTACTGGTTATTGACTGCTTCTCCAGTCTTACCACTGCTTTGCCCACCTTGGGTTTACATAGAGTTACAATTCACACTCAGGGACCTGCTGAAGTTAGGAGGGGGTGAAACCACCTCCTCCAGGAATAATAGGACATATCGGTGAAGATATATCTTACAATGCAAGTAAAAAAATAAATCAGATGACCACAGTGAGACATTAAAATTATAAAAAAAGAACACAAGAGAAGAAGGAGGGAAAGATGAACATAACAACTATGAAAATCTCTCTTTTTTTTTTTTAGTAACAAAGGAAAATGGATTCTCCAATGAGCTCAACATAGACAGCTAATTTGAGTCAGGGGCAAATTAATTATATATATATATAAAAAAAAGACAGCGTCTCCAGAATTTGTTTCTTTTTTTTCTTTTCTTTTCTGCAGTGAAATCTTTTAGTTCCTTCATATAGAGACATATTACACAATGTTAACAACCATGAAAAACAATACAAAATGCCCTCAATTTAACAAGTAGAAAAATATAACTAGTATATATGGCAATTGTGAATCTAATACTGTACAGAAGTAATTTATGGATTTTACAAATAAATTATAGCTTAAATGCCCTTTTAAAATTATTTCCCTCCTAGATGTACCCCAGAACTTACAGTAGGAAAGGCTCCGAGCCTAGCTAATCGCAAATCAGTGCCAGTCAAATGTTCTGCCCACGAGCTCAAAGAACTTCTTATTTGGCTCGTGAAAATACTCGTGCAATTTATTGAGGAGTTTGGGGTCCACTTGAGGGTGCGCCCGGCCTTTGGACTCGTGTAAGCAGCGGTCCCGGCCGCTGTCCCGCAGGCAGTAAAAGCCCTTCGTTTTGTTAAAGTAGAAGTTCGAGGCGTTGATCTGCGGCGACAGCTTCAGAAACCTCTCGACCTTCTGGATCTCGGGGAAGGGGTCCCTGATGAGACGGTCGCCGTCCACGATGTGGATGTGGCGCAGCGGGAAGAAGTGCAGCCAGTTGCGCATGTGCACGTGGTAGAGACTGCGATTGAGCGCCTTGTAGTCCACATTGAGCCGGCCGTCTCGCACCAGGAACTCCTCGATGGACGGGTACGGTTTGCGCTTCTGCACGTGGTTGTATAGTACTTGCGTGTAGTCCGACAGCACGCGCTCCGACGGGTCCCGCAGGATGAGCAGCAGCCGGATGGCTGGGTTCATGCTGTGGACCCGCTCAGGCACTTTGGGTGACGTGAAGTACGCGGGGGTCTTCTCCACGGTGAGCTGGTGCGGGGCGGAGAGGGGCATCTGGCTGAGGTACCAGCCCAGGCCTTGGCTGTAGTGCTCTTCCCAGTCGAAGAAGTGCACCTCATTCTCGGCGGCCGCCACGTCGGGGTGCAGGCTGAGCATCTCCAGCAGCGCGCGGGTGCCTCCCTTGCGCACGCCGATGATGATTGTCTGCGGCAGTTGCTGGGCTGAGCCATTGGGGGCCACGCCATCCAGGGCGTCGTCCTGGAGGGTGGCCACTCTCCGCACAAGTGCCTGCTGGCCTGGCTCGGCCCCGGGGCGGGAAGGCACTAGCTGGAGCTGTGCCACCAGCAGCACCGCGCCCAGGAGCAGCGTGGCCATGCTGGACACCACGGTGGCTTCACTAGTCTGGACGTCGCAGGGTCATGAAGTGCTCCAGCAGGAAATGCCTCCTGGTCAGTGACACATGGGTGTCGCAGGTAGCCGATTACTAGGAAACAAAGAAGGGAAAATATTAACCCCAAATCCACAGACTCAATGGAGCTAAGACTCTGGAGTCTTGGGCAGCACATTCACCTCCCTGGGAATCTCTCACTTTTTTGATCTTGTAAAGCAGAGGGTGGCAAAGTTTCTGTGCAGGGCCAAACAGGAAAGGTTTAGGCTTCAAGGACAGAGTCTCTATGGCAACTCCAAGTACACTGTTTTGCTTTAAAGTAGCCATAGACAATACCCAAAGGAATGGGTGTAGTTGTGTCCCAGTAAAACTTTATTCATGGACACTGAAATCTGAACCTCACGTAATTTATATATATAGATATATATATATTTTTAAAGATTTTATTTATTTATTTTCAGAGAGAGGAGAAGGGAGGGGAGAAAGAGCAATGTATGGTTGCCTCTCACATGGCCCTCATTGGGGACCTGGCCCGCAACCCAGGCATGTGCCCCGACTGGGAATCGAACCGGGACCCTCTGGTTCCCAGCCCGCGCTCAATCCACTGAGCTACACCAGCCGGGCACATAATTTATATTTTTGTTTCCCAACAGTTTATATGTTCTCTGTTTGGAGAGAGAGAGAGAGAGATTGATTTGGCCCTGTGGCCATAGTTTGCCAAACTCTGTTATAAAGGAAAGAGTTGGAAGGACCTCTGGACCTCAGCAAACATCAGTGGAATCCACCACGTGCCAGCCCCAGGTGCGGGTCAGACATTGTTCCTGCCCCATCCACCAGGAGCTCCTGCTCTATTGGCACAGGTGAACCTCTATGAAAGATTGTTTGGTTCTAATTCTTCGGCCCACCCTGCATCCAGTTCTTGCTATGGCCTGGTTGTGAGGGGAATGTGCTTCCCAACAATTTGATTTGTGTTTGGCCAAGGGCGAGTAGGTAGAAATGACAATGCGTCAGTCCCCAGCCCCGGCCTTACATTCCTCATGTATCTCCACTCGCCCTCTTGCCATAAGAAGAGTGTGCCCTGGTCAGCCCTTGGTCCAGGAGAAGGAGAGAGACAGGTGAAGCAGAGCCACCTGGCTTGTAAGTGGGAGTGCATCTGGTGGTTTTCAGCCCCTGAGTTTTGGCGTGACTCCTGTAGCAGCACAAGTTTGGGAAGGGCTAACTGACGCAACCTGACTCCTGGCACTGACGCAATGTATGTTATGATCTTAATTTCTGCAGGACACCGTGAGGGCATGCATTCATTCATTTATGTTCATTCATTTGCCTGAAACAGTCGGGGAGGGCTTCACAGTAGAGGAAATGCTTGAAGTGCGGCCAGAGGGATCAACAGGTGAGGTTACTAGAAAGATCGAAAAGCTTTCATGCGTGCAAAGCCTTCCTATTTATAAAGTGGCCTTGTGGTCTGTTTAGCTGACTTGTCACCACAACCCCATGCTATCAGGTAGGACGGCAGGACAGTTACAGATGAGAGTCTTGCTCAAGGTCACCAGAAAGTTCATTTCCAAATTCAGAGCCCAAATCCAAAATTCTAAACTCAGGGCTCTCTTTTCGCAAACAGTCTCCTTCACACCTTCTCCTCTTTCCCCATCGGGGGTTTGTCACAGTTAGGCATTTGAGTCCCTGGAGCACGCTGGCGCTGCTGGGCAGGAGGGCATCTGGTTCCCAAAGGCAGGTGAGTTATGGCTCGTGTTTTCTGGGTGCTGATGAACAGTCCATGTCTGACCCTCTCCCAGGCAGAGGAGAGTGGAAGCTGTCTTTTGAGTGATCCCTGCCTAACTGAACACAGTTAGGTATGGCTTAGAGACAGGCCGGGCTTGGGGACTTTGGGATTTCCAGGACCAGTGAATTGCTCCCATTAAGGGGGTCCATCATCTTCTTTAGACCAGGTTTAAAAGTCACTTCATTAGTTCGAAACTTGTCCAGAATGTATAAGCAAAGAACCACATCCAGGGCCAATTGATCAATTTCTCTCAGATGTCAACTGTATTAACTATTTGGAAAAAATGTATATTAAAGGACAAGCAATTAAATAGCTGGAAACCTTTAGAGAATCACTGAATGCTGGAGAAGACACTGGCAAGATCGAGTGGCATAACTGTTTTGGGAAAAAAAGGGAAATATTTAAGGATGGCTGGCCAAACAAGATGTGGTTCAAGGTTGGATCTACTGATTGGATAAGCTCAATTTAATGGGCCATTTGCTTTAGTCAATTGAACATTTCACTATGTTTCAGGCAAATTCCATTTCCTTCTCAATTGCTCATGTGGGTCTATGGAATGGACCAGCTGCACTTGCCTTTTCCATTTGTGTGTGTGCACTTGTGCACGTGTGTGCCTGTATGGGTTTGTGCATGCGTGAGCATGGGTGCATGTACACCTGTGCTGGGAGTGGGTTGCTGTCTCCATT
This sequence comes from Micronycteris hirsuta, assembly GCA_004026765.1. Taxonomy (NCBI): domain Eukaryota; kingdom Metazoa; phylum Chordata; class Mammalia; order Chiroptera; family Phyllostomidae; genus Micronycteris; species Micronycteris hirsuta. The sequence continues at coordinate 5,692 of PVJI01029548.1, forward strand.
TTATTGCTCTATATTCTGACTCCGGAAAGCACTACCGGTCCCAGCCCCTCGGCACCGGAGTGGCAGGGTCACAGGCCAGGATCTGAAAGCCCTAGTGTCTGAATGTTCTTCCCACTCTATTACGAGGCATCCTCCTTAGCCTGGTGCCCCTCTGAGGTGTTTTTCCTGAAGGGGAATTGCCAGCAGTCACAGAGAGAAGAAACTAAGCATAGTGTGTCCTTTCAAAAATAGAAATAAAAAAAAATAAACTGGGCAGTTAGTAGTGTAAAAGCTCCTCATTTCTACTTTAGATGTTCTAAAAATGTATTTGCTTATTGTCAGCCTTCTACATTCCAAAAATATTTAATATTTGAGCTATATGGAAAATAAAAGTTTAGCTAAAGTCTCATACACACAGAGAGACAGACAGAGAGGGAAAGAGAGAAAGGCATATAAATATGAGCTATATATAGAGAGAGTCATATGTACAGCATGTGCATATATGAAACTAGCTAGGTTATATATGCACATACACATTATGTGTATATGCACTCATATACAACACATGCATATCTAACGTGTGTATGAAATATACCACACACCCACGCCCACAGTGGCCATCACAAACCCACTCCTTCCTGTGGTCATCTGCTAATTTGAATTTCTCAGAGGCATAGTCAGAATTTCTGGAACTTGTAGAAACACTCTCAGAAAAGCAAGGCGCTCTAAGCTCAGGTGAGCCTGTAAGCCAGGATGTCTGAGCCACACGGATCTTGACGATGGGATTACAAGCGTCAGAGCAAAAGAGGGCCACTGAGTCCCCGCCTTTCACCACATAGGTGAGCAGGCCCCAAGATGACTTGTCCAAGGCCACATAGACAATCCAGGCCCAGAACCTGTGACTCCTGAATTCTACCTCTGTGCTCTGTCTGCCATTACTGCTGCCTTCTCACTAATGGCCATGTTTTGGGGGTCCTAAACAAGAAGGCCCCCCCCCAAACCTACCAGCAGTGACAATCCCTGGCCACCAACTCCAGAATCAACTGATATACAGGGTATGTACAACATAGGGTTGAACTCATTCATTTGTTCTATTTAGTAGAAAAGTCTAAAGAAATTACACAGGAGATAGAGTGAGGGATCCTTTCTAGGTTTGACTTAACCTCTCATAGTCTCCAACTCCTATCTGTAACGTGGTAGTAATTCCACTCCCTCAAAGGTTACTTTGAGACTAGGTGTCAGTGAGCTAGTGTGTACCAATGAGCTCTGTCCAACAGAAATACAGTGTGAGCCGCATGCACACTTTTCACTTATTGAACAGAACTTTCTTGACTTGATGGTACATAGCTAACATTCTAGCCTAGCATCGAGATGAACTCCCTGTTTTACCAATGTCTTCTCTCCTCGGCAGTGCCACCCACAGCTTCCCCCGTAGCAGTCACACAGTGGAGGAATTATACAGACAGAAGTATAGCACGGTTTTCGTACTTTATCAGAAAAACTGCAATCTTCTCAGGCAATGAGGGGATCTCATGAGGGTACCAGTAACCCTCCCCAAAGATGACAGTACTCACTGTTTAAATGGCTCCGGTACTTAGTCAAACCTCGTCCTATGACAAATCATGCATTGTTATTACTTTTATCATAAACATTAAAATGACCCACTCATGCACTTTAAAATTTTCCAGGAGCCACACTAAAAACAATGCAATGTGCTGATGGTGGATTATCGAATTGCACACTTGAAGCCTACGTAATTTTATTACACCATGTGACCCCCATAATTTTTATTGTACTTTATTGCTTATGCATTACAGTTGACCCTGTTTTTTCCAAATAATTTAATACAATTAAAAAAAGAAACACTTAATGTAACCCAATATATCCAGAATTTTATTGCCACATACATTTAAGAAGGCATTTTTGCTTTGTTTTGTGTGTTAAGTCTTCACAATCCAATAAGTACAGATTTATTCTTCCAGCACATCTCAAGGCCATGTGCGGTCGGTGGCAACTGGGGTGAACACTGCAGAAGCACAGGGCACCAAGCGCAGTGGGGATTCTTAACCTGGAAGCCCTTGCAGTGTGCAAAGTGCTCTCCTACAGGCAAGATCCCCCACCCGCTCACAAAGTAGGAGCTTCCTAACCAGGAAAAGGACCAGGGAGGCAAGTTTGAGTCTACAGGCAGCAAGCACAAAGATAAATTCATTATTCTCCCACCAGAAGCGAACCAGGTAATACTGAACAAATGGAACCTTCTGAACGTCTGAGCCCTGAGCTGGCAAGGACATGCACAGGGCGCGGGGCAGCACCTGGAGCCCAGGCCATGTCCCTCACCAAAAGCAGTGGCGGCAGCTGCCGTCTGTGGCACTTGCTACGGAGCAGACTCCAGGCTGGCAGCTTTGCACATACGGCCCCTGTGAGGCTGTGAGGCTGCAAGTCCCCAAAAGAACTGACAGCATCACAAGGGAGTGAAGCTTAAGAGAAACGAAGTGAGAAGTTCAGCCTGGGCAGGCAGAGCCTCGCTCCCCCTTCAGTCCTTGGCGATGCCCCGTGAGAGCGGCAGGAGGTACTGGGCTCCTTGCAGTGAGCTCCTGGTCCCACTGAACCTCCATGCCTGGCGTCGGTTCTTTGATGACAGCCAGGATTTCTTAGAAGGCCCAGACTGACTGGGATGAACAATCTGAACCCTCTTTTTCTGTGTGTAGATGGGTGAAAAGGCCCCAAAGAGCGATATAGTCCCCTCTCTGTTTCCTCCCCTGGACGGGGAGGCTAAGTTTTCTTCACCCTGCGGGGATAACAAGTCCTGAGTTACTCGAGTCCAAGAACTCGAAAGAAGAGTCTTTCCCATCAACAACACTAGGCTTCCTTGGGCCCTACTGTGAAGATGCTGACCACATGCCAAATGTGGAGGGTCTGGGGAGGGGTGTTATAGAATTTTCTAGGTGGAGGTTACGCTGTGCTTGGAATTAAATCCAAACTCCTGTCCATGCCCTGGGGGCTCCTAGGATGGGACTTGCCTGCCCTTCCAGCCTCAACCTGTTCTTTTAAACCCAACTGCAGCCTTACCGACCTTTCTGTCCCTCTGTACGCAAGGGGCTCATGCCAGTTCCAGGGCTTGGCGTTAGCTGTCCCTCCCTCTTTCCAAGTTTCTGGGGCTGGCTCTTTCTCGGCATGTGTATTTCATTTCAAATACTGGCCGTCCCTGACACAGGAGCCCACCTGCTCTCTCTTAATTACTTCCTTTACATCATCCATTTTATATCCTTCACACGCTCTCTGAAATCGTGTCTGCTTGTTTGCTGTCTGCCTCTTCAGCGGACAACATCAGTTCGGTGCTGGCTCCTTGTCAGGATCCAGGCCCCCGGCAGTATCCACAGGCGTGACTTCCGGGACACAGTGGGTCCTGGACCGCCTGTGTGCTGAATGGGCGTGCTGAATGTAGCGGCAAGTAAGGCCCATGTCCGCTGACAGCGAGAAAGGCTTAATTCAATAAAAAGGGAAACTCGATAGTTTGTCTATGAAAAAGACTGCATTAAAAAAAAAAGCTAGTTTTCTATCCCTAGAGGGTCAAGCAGAAACCAGATGTTGAAAGCAGGGGGGAGAGGGGGGCAACATTTCCAGTGGTAGTTGGGCAAAGTCACCTGAGTCTAGAAAATATTTTAATTAAAAAAGGAGGGGAAGCAGTGAAACAACCCTTTGAACATATTTTAATTTTTTTCCTTCAGTCTTCTTATTCCATGATTCACATCGTGACCTAGATTTCAAATGTAATTAACTACAATGTGTCTCCGAGTCCCACCCCTGGAAGATTCGTGGATAAAATGAAATACCAAGAGAATTTCACAGGAGGGACATGGAGTGCATTGGGGACAGTGGTGTCTGTGATCCATCTGTGGACACATTCCCAGCCCCTCGACACGAGACACACACAGCTGTCACAGGCAAGGGTCTCTTCCAGAACAGGACAATCAAAGCTCCCCACCGCACTTCCTTTAAGGGATTCAATAAAAGGATCAGAAAGGAAGAGATTACTTACGGAGTGTCCGCCATGTGCCAGATGGTACGCCTTATGTGTAAATTACATGTGTGTTTTATACATGTAATGCTTGCAGCAATACCAGGAAGTGATTCTTCTCATTTTATTTTTCACTTTTTAAGCAATGAAAAGGCAGTACGCAGTCATGCAACAAAAGAGATTTTGCAGTCGGACAGATCCAGGCTAGAACCTTAGAGTGAATGAACCTCTGATAAGCTTCTTGCCTGCCTGAGTCCAATGTACATTTCCGCAGAATGGGCTAAATGTACTTCTCTGGATGCCTCTGTGATTAAATAAGATTCCCCAAGCCAAACAGGTAACACAGTGCCTTTCTTCCTATGACAAATAGGAAATCATACTCTTCAGGTGGAATGACCTTCTCAAGGTCACAGACCCAGGAAGTGCGAAAACTAAAACTCTGCAGGCCACCTTTAAAGCCCGCTGCCCTTCTGCTCCTGTGACTGCGATGCCCCCTGGGGTGGGGGGGGGGCGTTCCAGGCAGCGGGAGTGCAGGGGGAGCATGAAAAGCCAGCAGAGAGGACCAGAGCGATGCTTCTGCGACGCGGGACTGCCTCTCTCCACGTTTCCCAGGGCGCTGAGTGATTTAATTTTCGGGAATGTACTGCAACCTGATTAAAGGCAGTTTGGACAACAGAACTGTCATATCCCTACCCAACTGACTTGCAGAGCCATCAACAGGGTACGATCATTTGTTCCCTTTTAAGAGTCAGGCAGGCCTCCCCTTTGATCATGCACAGCTACTTATGAGCACTTGGCAGTGGGGTCAGCTTTCCATCCTGGTAGGTCTTCTTGGAAACCAAGACAGAGGAAACAGATTTAGCTTGTGCCTATCGGTCTCAGAAAAGACAGTGGATAGCTCAAGCCTCCCGGAAACAGTTATTTTCTAGAAACTGCCTACACATGCCACCAAGATTGATATGTGCCGTTATTTGGGTTTACTTATGGTAATTGCTGTGGGGTAGGGTTGGGGGAAAGAGTTCAGTGTAGAAAGGACCCAAGGTCAGTCCACATAATGTTCATCAGCGTCTCCGGCCCACAGTTACTGTCTGGGACGAGGAAGTGCGATGGCCCCATTTCCTCCTGGAAAAGGGGGTAGACTCTTCGAATGCATCCACACAAGGCTGAGAGGTTCCATATTTACAACAGGGTAACTGGATAATGAACATATCTCCGCAGGACGGAAGGAAGGCGGTACCTTGGCAAGCCAGGGAGGGAAGCGTGATGTGTGGACAGGAGCAGGGATTTGGGGCCAGGAGAAATAAATTGCAATGTTGTTTCTGAGCCTTTGAGAACTCCATGGTACAATGAGGATGAACAAAGCAGCCTGTCCCACAGGGGCTGATGTCAGAAGAAGGCTGAGCCGCCTTCTCCAAATTAGATGGGAGATTAGGGTCGAAGGATCTACATTGGGAACTGCAGGCGGGAGGTGACTGAAGCTTCCCTCCCAGAAGCTCTGGCTGCCCCATTACAATTGTCCAGCCTGGTGCTTTCTAAACTCAGACGTGCGCACTAACCCACCAATCCCCTGGAGGTCTACTTCAAAAGGCAGATCCTGATCCAAGAGGTCTCGGAGAGGCCTGAGTGTTTGTGTTCCTAACGAGCTCCCAGGGAAACTGGCGGCCCACCTTCGGCTCTTGGAAGGCGAAGGCCCTGTGAGCTTGGAACGTCTGTGCCCATTTGGAATTGGACTCCGGTTGCCTTGGCCTGGAGCCAGCGTGGCCCATTTTCTGTTGGTTGTGTTTCTTGCTGCTGTTGGGCAGTTTGTTTTTAATTCTAGGATGAAAACAACAGTGGTAGACAGAGTAGAGAAGGATTGGTCTGGCTACAGGGGGGGGGGCATTATCCTGGGGGTGGGGGAGGACGGGGAGATGGTGGATTTTATAAAAGATTTAGAACCCTACAGCTGGCTCAAATCTCAGCTCTGTAACTGAAAATCCTGCAGGCAGCATCGAACCTCAGAGTCTTAGCTCGAATGTGCTGGCCCTGTATTCCAGCTGCAAGGGAAATGGAAAAGTCTGCGTGGATGCTGAGGATATTACCATATTGCCTGGCCCATGGCAAGCCCTCAAATCATGGCAGCTATTTTGTCCCTGAAAGAAGAAGGGTATGTGGTTGGTATACACTGATCCGGGGATGATAATCAGTCAAATGCGTTTGTGCACAATTCGAGCACTACAGTGACTCAACCGCACAGAGGCTCGTGGACAAGAAGACAGTGATCCCTGGACGGGAGCCAGGCTCTCGGTTTCGAAGGCGCACTCTGTGAGTGGGACCTTCCTGAGTCCTGAGCGCCTCGCGCGAGTGATGGGCAGCCGTGTGTGTGTGGCCTGTGAGGGAACAGGAGGAGGAGTTACCTCTCCACCACGTGTTGAATCTGCGCTGCTGTGCACAGCAGGTAGCCTGACCTAAATACATCTTTCCGGAGAGGCAGAGATTCACTAGCACTGGCAGTGCACACGGAGCTCTGTGACAGGAGGGCAGCCAGACCTCTCCCATCACTGGGTGCAGCCGGGTGAAAAGGGGGCTGTGCCAGCAGATAGGCAGCAGGAGCTGGCCGCCCGGTGCGTGCCATTGTGCGTGGCTTCAGTGCCTGCTCCAGATGAGACCCAATGGCCACACAGATGCCCTCTGGCTATGGGAGCCTCCTGGCTGGGTGGGCAGTGGATAGTATCACTCCATGGATGGGGAGCACCCATGAGTCCCACCCATCTCCCCAGAAATAACCAGGAAAGACACACAGGCCATCAGGAGCCAAGGGCCATGAGCCACCGTCAAGTCTTGTCCTGATCCCTGCAGAAGGGAGAACTGAGGTAGGTAGTGAACAGGAACGCCAAATTCAAGCATGCAGGGGCTGAACTGAATCAGAAATCAAGGTCTCCTGATGCCCATCCCACTGGATCCCAAGTCATGGGAATCTGTGCTTCCTTTGTGTTGAGCTTGGAAACATTAAGTGGTTTGCAGTAAATTCTTCCACTGGACTGGCAGAGGTAGGGAGGATTGGCCTCATTTCTTGAGCCAACATGGAATGAATGTGGCTTCTGAATGCGTGTGTTGAAGCCCTCATGTCCAGTGACATGGTATTTGGAGGCGGGGCTTTGGGAGGGAATGAGGGATAGATGAAGTCATGAGGGCAAGACCCATGATGGGAGAGGAAGAGAGACGGGAGATCTCTGTGCCACAGAAGCACACGAGCAGATGGCAACCATATGCAAACCAGGAGAGAGCTCCCAGCAGGAGCTGAGTCTGTGGGCATCTTTATCTTAGACTCCCCAGACTCCAGAGCTGTGAAAAATAAATACTTGTTGTTTAAGCTGTCCAGTCCATGGCATTTTGTTACAGCTGCCTGAACAGACTAATACACAGCCTTCTGAAGAAGTATAATAGTAAGGTCTCTGCTGTGTAAGTCCTTCAGGGGTGGCGCTCACCTGTCTCCTGGGTTTGGGCAGGGGCTTCATGAGTAGGGGCTGCAGCCAGAGGCCCTGTATGGGGTTTTCCTGAAAAGCCAGCTGCTGACAGCTCTGCAGAAGCTGTTAGAGGTGAGGGACCAATGCGGTCTGATCTTTGGCTTTTACAAGCTTCAACCATGGATATTGATGTGAAAACTCCTGATTTTTATGAATGTAATAAAGGAGTTTTCGCTGCCACGTAAGGTGAACTAGAGAAAAAATAAAAGACTAAAAGGTAAGTCTCAGAGGTGGATGCTTGAGGTCTATACTTTGCCTGCGCGGGATTTGACAAGGCACCTCTGAGGTTTCTAAGACTGGACGGAGTTGCTGGGGATGCAGGCATCATGCAGCCGCTGTCTGCGGGAGCACCCTGAAAAGGAGAAGCCATGCATGCAAGGAAACCACAGGGAAAGCAGCCACCAGGTTCCATGTGAGCCCAGATCCAGCCCCTGCTGCACGAGGGCCCTGCAGAGAGGGGTGGAGCCATGAAGGAGCAGAGAGGGCCTGCCTGGCAGGATTCCCTGGAAAGGCCATCAGTGTTCTGCAGGCAGAACCTGGGAGGAGATGTGGGGTCTGCTGGGCAGGAAGTCCCACAGGGACATGCATGCCAGTAGAGTCTGCCGCAGGGCAGGGCGGGGCGGGTGCTGTGGCTGGCACCGCATACAGTCTATGGTGGGGCAGTGGGGACATAAGGCCACACCAGCCAGCAGGTGCCTGGGACAACCCGGGACAGATACACAGGTGACTGTCAGAGTGGTTGTCATAAAAAAAAAATCAACAAATGAGAGTATCAGCGAGGATGAGGAGACAGGGGAACGCTTGTTCAATGTTGGCGGGGTTGTAAACTGGTGCAGCCACTATGAAAAACACTGAGCTTCATACAATCCAGCAGTTGCACATCTGGGTGTTTATTTAAAAAACAACCCAGAAACACTAATTTAAAAGATACACACACCTCAGTGTTCACTACAGCTGTATTTACAATAGGTCAAACACAGAAGCAACTTAAGTATTCTCTGATGGATGAATGGATAAAGATGTAATAGTTCACACAGTGGAATATTACGCGGCCATAAAAAATGGTGAAATCTTGCCATTTGTGACAACATGGAGGGACCTAGACGGTATCATGCTGAGTGAAATAAGTCTGATGAAGACAAACAAATACCATCTGATTTCACTTATATGTGGAGTCTAAGGAAATATAATAAATGAAAAAAGTAAACGGAACAGAAACAGACCCACAGATACAGAGAACGAGCTGAAGGTTGCCCAAGGGGAGGGGGGCCATGGGCTGTGTGCGAAGGAAAGAATAAAAGAAAAAACGGCGGAAGGGAAAAGGCGCCATGGCCACGGGATACAGCACAATGTCCTGAGCTTGAACCCCAGCAAGGCCACAGCCAGGCTGTGAGCTGGGGCAAGTTAATGGAGAATCCTGGAAACCACAGCTAGTGCTTGGCCCGAGGGACTGTTTCTGCCGTTCCTGCCAGGCATGCATGTCCTTGCTTTAGCCTGGTCACCTGCACACAGACATTTGAGCCAGCCCTTAGTACTGACATGCACAGTGAAAGGCAGGAGCGATGGGACAATGACTGACACGTCCCTGCCTGCATGGAGCTGACAAGAAGCAGGCACAGAGACAGTGGAGACACGGTCCCTGGGCGCGGTTTGGTTTCGTGTTGCCCGGGTCGCCTCCTTTCCTGAATCGAACTGGTGCTGTTCACGGGATCGCCCTGGATAACGCCACAGTGCACAGCTGCTTCCTCCCACACCGCACACACAGACAGGCATGGCCATGACTTCTCTTTGTCCCTTACTAGAAACATTTTAAAAGCAGTATTCAAGTTGAATATTCCCAGATTCTTAAGCTCCAGTTTCCACAAAATGAATTAGTATTTCATTTCCCTCTGGCTCGAGCTTTAACTTATCTAGAATGAATTTACTTTAAACAGGGAATGCCTGCCTGTTTAATACCTCGCTCATCTTGAAATGTCTCGGTGCCATTGAAGCTGCGCAGGAGAACACCTGGGCATCGCACTTAACACAACCATCGCCGTGGTCTCCTGTTAACTCTTCCTGTAATTTCAGTGTCTTCAGAG
>PVJI01029549.1:0-15169 GCA_004026765.1 Micronycteris hirsuta
CTTGCAGTGGGTGTTTGGTTGGCTACCCAACAGTCATTCCAACTCCTTGTTTCCACTATAGAGACTGAATGCAAAGCACTCACCTCCTCGTCCTTGCTGGCAGGCAGGGCATGGGCATGTGATCCAATCTCGGGCCATTAGACTTGAACGGAAATGTGCAAAAGTCTTCTGGGGAAGATTTTCTTCTCTGATAAAAGACCGAGAGATAGAAGAGATTCTGGATGTTGTCATGGAGAGAGGTGATGCTTGGAGCCGTGGCAGCCAGCTCGTGACCATGGGGGCAGAGCTAAGGATAAGAGTCAATGTGCTGAAGATGTCAGAGCAGAAAGAGGGAAGGGTCAGGGGCCTCTACTACAATGTTGAGCTGCTGCCCCAACTCTGGGACCTTCTACCTTAGAACATTTTTTAAAGTTGTATCTGAAGTGTCCTTATTATAAAGGCCACTTTTAGTTGCGTATTCTATATAGTATCAGCAGCTGAAAATATTTCACTGAATATACTATAATAGAAAATTACACTCAGTAACTCTTGAAAGAAAGTGGCAGATGCAAATCTTGCCCTCCTGAGGCCCATGTAAGTGGGCTTTCGATGATGCCCCCTATTCTTCAGCCCCCACTCCCCTATCCAGACTCACATTAACAAAAGAGCTTGTTGAGGTTGCAGATGGGTAATGTCCACTAATACATGTGTTGGCCTCATGGGCAGTCTCGCAGTCTGCCCGTAGGAAAGTGGGCGAACATGTGGCAAAAGGAAGTGCAAAAGGAAGGGAGACAGAAATCACTCACAAATCCTCGGACTTTGTTTTTGCTTAGTCTTATCCCACAGCCTTGCTCATTTAATATGGGGCATCCCGCAATCTAAACTGCAGCCTTGGATTCAGTCTGCTGTTTACCGGCAAGGAAATCATTACAGGTTATCCAGCCTGGTTTCACCGGTGTTTCTGACTTAATTTTGGTTTGTTATTCATTCTCTTGTATTGGAGCCTCTGCTTTTCTGTTGTTGAGAAAAGGGGGGAGGGGGTATGTTTCTCTCGTTTCTGGTTAATTTTGTGGCTAGAAAAAATTTCGTGGGAAAGACAAATGCACAACATATTTTTACCACAACAACTACCGGTCCTGTGGTGATGCAGGATGTTGCGGGAATTAACTGGTGCATACCTCATTCAGGTTCATGTAATACTTAAATGAATACTTCTTGGTTTGTTGGTCCTATGGCAGGTCAAAAAGTAGCGAAAAAGCGATGAGTGGTGGGATAGTACATTTAAGAATATGATCGGTTGCCTGTAGCTAAGAAATACCGTCTCCGTGCCCCAGTGCCTCTTCAGCTGCGAGTTCTCTCCAGGTGTCACCACGTTTCTGTGAATCTGACCGCGTTTCATCTCCACACTTACGTGCTTTCTAGGGTCAGCGATGGCAGCGTCCCTGAACACACAGGCCTCCTTTTCTAGCCCTCATCCAGTCTCCTCCTCCTCAGCAGCCGCTCCTTCTCCATGGAACCACTCCGGTGTTGATTTACGGGATTTGGTACCGACTCTCCACGCACCTTCTTACTTTTCATCCTGTCTGCTAAATGGAATTGTTTCCCACGTCCTCCTTGTTTCTCCAGCGTTCTCCTGCTGTCCAGCTCTTTCATACCCTCACGTTTTCCTGTTGGAGACGTGCCCACACACAAAGCTTCAGCTTGTGTGCATACATAAAGTCAGTGGACATTTCCCCCGACCTACCCTCTGCCCAGTCCCTCCTCCTGGAAGGAGCCTGTGAGTCGTTGGACACGCGAGTGGCCTCGGACCCTGTGCCGGCAGAGGCGTCGTTTGACGGCGTGGCTTTGACTACAGCTCTGTGCTAACAGCCCCCAGTCTCTGCCTCTGGCCCTGCCTGTGCTCCCGCGTCCAGTGTGTGACCAAATTGGAAACGATGTTGTCATCTTTGACTTCCCTCTGTCTGTTTCTCATTCTTCCTCTTTCCCTTTCTCTCTTACAGAGAGAGAGAGCCATGAGCTGCCACAGTCTGTCCGCTCGACATCTGCATTCGTTTTCACATCTGGCTACTTCCCGCTCCCACTGCTTCTGCCCTGGTCCAGGCCCTGCCCCCACTTGCCCACAGCCAGTGACATCCTTCCCTGCTTCCTGCTGCTGGTGGCAGCCTCTGTACAGAGCCCACCCAGCCCCATTGTACCCTTCCTCCCTCCCACGTCGTCCAGGCTGCATGGCCCTGCCTAGAGACTAAGCCTGACTGACCGAGGCCAGTAACAGCAATCCTAACCCCCTTTAACAGAGTCTTGCTTTCCCTGGCTCCTCTGTAGCAAGGGGTGGCGGTGCGATTCGGTTCTGGCCAAGAAGACACGCAGGGGAAATCTGGAAAGAGGCCCATGAAGAGAAAGACCTGTGCTCACTTCCTCCACCCCCCAGTAACATCATCAAAGCACATAAAACGCTTATGTTTCAGATGTTTAAATACTTTAGCTGGTGTTTAAGGCCTGTATGACCTAGTTCTCTACTTATTTTTCCTCCAACATTACCCACCTCCCACCGCATACCTCCTGTGGAGCCTGGGGGTAGGAAGGCCAAGTGCAGGTGTGTCCTCCATGGTAGCTGGTCTCCAAAGATGGCCCCGAAGGAACCCCATCTCCCAGGGTTCACAATCTTGTGCAGAGCCCCCCACCCCGCCCCCGAATCTACACTTGGCCTATGAAACAGTTTAACTCCTAGAATGCAAAGGACAGGATGCTGGGCCAGTCTGGGCCACGGTGACCTAGAAGGTTCTGCTTTTGCACCCTCAGGAGCCCTCAGGCGCCAGGTCGGCAACCCATCCGCACTAAGACTACGGTGTGATGGGGAAGTGTAACCTGACCACAGGAGAGGCCACGAGGAGAACTGAGAGCCTCAACCAGCACAGAAAACCAGGGCCCCAAACTTGTGACGGAGTTGGAGCCATTCTGACCGGCCCGCACCCACCTCGTCCCCTGAACTGACAGCACGGGGAGCAAAGAGAAGCAGGGTGAGCTGGGGTGACAAAGTCACTGAAAGTCGTCCCTGGTTAGAGCCAACTACCCTTCTCTCTCCTGCGGACGACCGCCACTCTTCTGCATCTGCACTTTCTTATATCGCCCTTGCAGCTCCGCTTGGCTTTCCTTCTCATCAAGTTTATCCATCCTCCAAGGCTCCTCTTGAATGCCACCTCTTCTGAAAAACCCTCTTGATTATGTCAACTCTCAGCGCTTGGGTGTTTTGCCCAGCCATGAGGCATGTGTGTGTTTTTGCCCACCTGTAGCATCATACCAGTTTTGTTTGGATAAACGGTCCCTCCCCCTTTTTGGTGGAACTGTCTATCATGTTGTCCACGTACCTCCCTCCTGGGTGGCACAAAAAACCTGACTGGGCCAATCAGCTGCTCACTCCCTCCAGGGAAGATCCAGAGATGGGTGACAGAGAACTGCTAATGGATGACGCCTGACGGGAGCTCCTGCTGGCCAGGTCTCCCACGCTGCTCTGACCCCAGTTCACGGCAAGACTGACTCTTCACCTTCTCCTTCGAGTCTCTGAACCTCCCTGGAACAGAGGTACTTAAATTCCCCAATTATTCCATTTGTCCCCTTACATTTCCCAGCCACTTGCAATTAAGGTAGATCATGTGACTAGTTCTGACAGATGATATTAGAGTAGAAATGACACATGTCATTTTCAGGCTGATGCAGTAAAAAGCCCCCGTACAAACCTCCAATCTCTAAAGACCCCTGCATGGTCATCGAGGAGACTTCGTGTTTCATCGAGGAGGCTTCATGGCCGCAAGATTGTGGGTCCTCTGTAGGCTGAGTCCCTGAGCAAGTGCAGGGCGGAGCCTCTGCAGACCCACCTGCGACATGTATGCCGCAGGACCTAGAAATAGCGATTGAAGGATGTTTATTACGGCACCGTAACCTGGCCTGTCCTCAATGACACATGCCCAGTACTCTTCCAATAAATGTGGTTTTTTTTTTGCTTAAATTACTCGGTGTGAGTTTCTTGCACCTAAAATTGCTTAACTGACAAACTCTAACAGCACTGAGCCGTTTCTTCTTATTGCGCTTACTGACGTGCATCTCTCTTATTTTTCCAATAGCAGCTGAGAGACACCTGACTATTGGGGCGATTAAGGTTTATCTTTGCATCCTATCACATTGCAAGGCTCTTCATAATTATTTGTTAGGATGAATGCAAAAGTGAATGAAAATGAAAAATTTGATGAGTCAGCTAGATAATTTCTGTTCAACCTTGGTTTCCATATCAATTTTCAACTGAGCATTAATTAAGAGATCCTAAAATATGATTGCACCTTTGTTTTATGACTGATGGTGGCATATACTTATTTTCAATCGTATTATAACCAGTTGTAATAATGTCAAAAACTTTATTAAATGTCAAAGGTAAAATACTTTAGAAACATCCAAACAGCAGCAAAATTCAGTGAGGTCTTAACTCCTGACAGACGTCACATGCGGGGTGTTCAGTTTTCTTCTTCCCGTCCCACCCGCTCCCAATCCTGACGCTTAACGTCGCATTGTGGATGAACGAAGAAGCAGTGATTTGGAAGTATTTACCTATTGTTCCCAAAGAAATTAGTACATTTCAAATCAGCAAAAAAAGTGCTTCAGGAATCTGAGGCACCAGTGAAGAAGAGCCATAGAGAAGAAGGTATCCTCCAGTTTTGTCCATTTTAAAAGAAATACTTGTAAAGTGAAAATGATTTACAACCTGCTCACAGTGAAAGGAGAGAGAGAGAGAGAGAGAACGTCTTTGTTGGAATAATCTTGAAGGTCATGGGACATCAGATATGTGAATAATTTAAGTGTGTTCTAGATCAGTGCTTTTCAGACTGACATGTGCACACGATTCAACAGGGGACCTTGTTGAAGTGCACGTTCAGCTGCAGGAGGTCAGAGTGGGGCTTCGGATTCACCTGATGCTGCTGGTCCACAGATCACCCTTGGAAGAGCAGGTGTGGATGCTCCTTGTGTGATAAGAATCACCACTGCAAATCAAGAGCTCCCGACAGGCCTACTGAGGACCACGCTGAATTTGGGTTTTGATTAAGTTGCCCTGAATTCAACCGTTGGTCGGTTTTCTTTACGTCTGCTAGGGCATCACCACGACCTTTTATCTTATCTTAAAACCACTTCTTTGGTAACCTCACTATCTCTTTAGAAACTTGTCAGGAACACAGAAAAAGGCAAAACAGAGCCCTGAGAACTGAAAAAGGTTTAACAAATTCTACACATCAAAATGTGTGCATTTTACTGATATTTAGCTTTACTTATTTATTTTTTTGCCCATTTTTTCCAACAAGACTGGCTATTTATTTGCTCAAGCCAGGGGTTGTTAAAAGAAGGCAATCATAAAAAAAGATTAGGACTGCTGGTAGCTTGACAGAGGGGATAAAGATGAAAATACTATAAAAAGCTGGTGCTATAATTAAAAATTAAAAACTTATCATAGTCTTGGGATAAAGACATGAAGCCTAAAATTTAGAAATTGTCCCCCAAAACATCCCTATGCTCATCAACTCATTGTTTAAGACAGCAAATAAGTATATATTTTAGGATTATTAATACAGAAAATAGAAAAACTTTAAAAAATGCTGGTGCTTAAAGGGATACTCTAGTTATATAAAAAATTCACTAATGTATAACAATTCTCTGATGATACTGGATAAATACAGCTGTATTTCTCAATTTTATATAGCATCAATTTCATTATATCTAAAATCTTTATGATCATGTAGTGAATTTACTTTAAAAATAATATTTCTTTTTTTAAAGATTTTATTTGTTTATTTTTAGAGAGAGAGGAAGGGAGGGAGAAAGAGAGGAAAAGAAACATCAATGTGTGGTTGCCTCTCATGTGGCCCCACTGGGGACTTGGCCCATAACCCAGGCATGTGCCCTGACTGGGAATGGAACTGGCGACCCTTTGATTCACAGCCCGCACTCAATCCACTGAGCTACACTAGCCAGGGCAAAAAAATAATAATATTTCTTATGATTATAAAATAAGACATGTTTCTGGAGATAGTTGAAAAACATAAAAAAGTTATAAGAAAAAAATTTAGCTATAATTCCTCTAATCAGGAATATCCCTCAATAATATTTTGGTATATGAGTCCTGTTTGGAAAAATTCCAGCCATTGTTAATATAACGAGAATGGTATTGCACAGCATCAATGAAACCTGGCAGCTAAGGAGAGTGGACTGGAATGCACGCATGTGAACAATGAGGACTTCAGTGTACTAGTCAGTGGGGGTGGTAGACACCGTTGACTGAGCATGTATACTGTGCGGCTGTTGCATTCAAAATGACTGAGGGAGTAGAGCAATGAATCTGCATCAGATTTTGCATTACGTTTGAACATTCCTCCATGGAAACTATTCAGATGATTCAGCAAGCTGCTCATGCATCGCGTCTCGTGCAGAGTATTTTTGAGAAACAGAAATAGCAGCCTGTGACTCCTGGCTTTTCCCAAACTAAAATCACCTTTGATAAGGAAGAGATTTTGGATTATTGATGAGATTCAGGAAAATATAATCGGGAAGCTGATGGTGATTGGCAGAACTGTGTGAGGTCCCAAGGTGCCTACTTTGAAGGCGACTGAGACATCTTTATTCTTTGTACAATGTTTCTTGTATCTTGTATCTTCTTCAATAAATGTCTCTGTTTTTCATGTTATATGGCTGAATACCTTCTGGATAGATCTCATACATTCTTCTAGTTTTCTCTCTCTCTCAAAATATTCTGTGTTGTTTTTTATTCTGACCTCAGGTATTCTTTCGAAACATGATACTCAGTCTACATAAGATTCTGCAGAGTTTTTACTTATTTCAACCATTTTCCATTGTAAGTATTTGGAGACATTCAAGATTTTGCCTTTTTTCCCTGAAAGAATCAAGGCTATGATGCACTTCTTTCCACATTTACCTTTGTGAGCATCTCTGATCATTTCTGCAGACAGGCTCCCAGAAGTGGAATCACCAGGTCAAGCAACGTATGTCCAGGCTCTTGAAGAACACAGACACACTGCCAACTAGAAACACTGCATGGTCTACACTGCTTCTAGTAGTGTGCCTATTTCTCGATCCAGGGTCTGAGTCTTCTGTGGACTTTATAAGGATGGTTTTTAAGGATGACCTTTGGGCTTGTCACTATCCCTCTCAGATGAGGAATGAGAGGAGGGGAGTCACTGCCCCTCTCTGCTCCACCAGCACGTACCTCTCACCTCCCCTGGATCAAACTGAAAATATAATAAATAAAAAAAGCGTATGGTTTCCATAACCAGCTTTATTTTCTTTTGTTTCTTGTTTTACTCATTTCTGCCTTTTGCTTATTATTTCCTTTCTCTGTTTTCTCTTGTTTTTTTGCCTCTTAAATTTAACACAAAATTAAATTTTGTTTTGTAATAAGTACACTGAAGGCTCTAAATCCCTTCTAATTATTGTTTTAGTTGGATCCTACAGGTTTTATTATGCAAGGCTTTTATTGTTATTCATTACTAAATATTTTATAATTTCCGTATTGATTTTTTTAAACTATATGTATTTTTTAGTTTCTAAATGTGTATTCTTTTTCTTAAAAAAAGAGTTTATTTATTTATTTTTTAGAAAAAGGGGAAGGAAAGGAGAAAGAGAGGGAGATAAACATCAACATGAGAGAGAACCATCGGCTGCCTCTTGTACTCACCCTGACTGATTACCGAACCTGCAAGCCAGATATATGCCGACTGCAGATCAAACCCACTGCCTTTCACTCTGCGGAACGACACCCAACCAATTGAGTCATACTAGGGAGGGTGCACATTCTTTTTCTTTAAAAAATTTATTATAAAACCTGTCAACATACAAAAAGTATAAAAATATAATGAATATCCAGGTTAAGAAATAAAACTAGAACTTATGCTTATAATTTTTATTTTTATTTAAGCCATAGATGTACAAGATAAATAAACATCCTGTCTTCTTGGCCCCTCCTCAGAAGTAACTGCAGTTACTAATTTAAGGTATATTCTATGAATTGTATGGGGTTCTTTCGGGCTCCTTCTTGTTGTTGATTTTTAATTTTACCTCCTTGCGGTTCGTGAATGTGATCTATAATTCTTCAGAATTTATTGAGGCTTCCTTTGTGGCCAGCACATAGTCAATTTCTGTAAATGTTTCAAGTATGTTTGAAAAAGAACAGATATGCGATGTTCTTTTTCTAAAATACAAACCTGATCTCATCACTTCCTCTCTGAACTTCAATGGTCTTCAGACGAAAGACTGAGTCCCTTAGCCTATTATTTGGTCCCAAGCTTCCTCTCTAGCCAAGACCTCAGCCATCTCCCTATGTACAAAAAATTTATGACCATGTAGCTCTTGTACCTTTTAGGGTCAACTTTCAGAAGAACATTTGAACTGTCAGAATTGACTTCTAGGGGACAGTCCAACGTCTGGCACATCAAAGGTTCTAATAGAATCTCACTGAGCCACCTAGAGACTGGCTTTTCTTCTGAGGGCGGAGCCTTGCTGAGACTGGTCAGTCAGTCACCTCATAGTGGGTCACTCCCTCATCACCAATTGCAGTCGTCACTACTTTCTCTTTGTGAACCCAACGTACCTACTGAAACCTTTGGTTGTTGTGACCTTCCATGCTAATTTCTCTGCACTTCTCCTCCTTCCTATCTCTACCTGCTCATGTTGTCCAGTTGCTTTGCCTTCTAGAGACAGCTGCATATGTCCAATCAAGACCTAATCCTGATTGAATCCACACTGAATTTCTGCTCTGAGGCCCCTGGGATAGGGATTGGAGATTGTGGGGGAAATAAGGTAAGTAACTATCTTCTCTATACATTTATAGTTTCAACCTTAGTTGGAACCTTACTTTTCCATTTCTTTCAGCATCTGTTTCAAACTTTTTGATTCCCCTCAAATCCACCAGCATCTCCCCAGCTCCTTTATTCAGCAGAATGATAATTTGCTACTTTATGGAAAAAACAGAAAACATCATGGGTGAGCTTTCATCTAGCCTTTTCCACCTCCTTTCCTTCTGTTTCAGAAGTGTCTCTCCTCCTCTCTAGGGTAAGAGTAATCCTGTTTCCTTATGCCTTTGACCCCATCCTCTCCTGTCTTCCCTGTTTTTATTGATTATTTCCTCTGCTCCTGAGTCTCCTCTTCCCAAATGCCGTCCTTCCTAAAAGTAATCAGCAGTCCCTCAGCCTCCATGCATTAGCTCCTCTTGGAGGCTGATGTAGCTTTTGCCCCACTCTATGGGCTCTTATTGACCATTAAATTCTAAATTAGCGTGGCATATCTTTCTTGGCCTCTTCAGGGCACCGACAATCCTGACCGCACCCTGCTTCTCAAAACTTTCTCCTATCTACCTACCTCTGACTCCACTCAGTCTTGAATCCCTCTCTCCTCTTTCTACCTCCTTCTTGGCCCTTTGATCCAGAAATGTCAGGATTCCAAGTGTTTTTTATTCACGATCCTCTGTTTTTATTTCTCTACATGCCAGGAAAGCACAATTTCATCACAAAAATAGAGTTTCTACTAAGCTCTGAACAAGTGTCCCTACATTGCCCCATTTATCAAGAGCTGTCAGATACCCCAGAGTTTTACGTGAAAAAGTAAAAGTTTTACTTTTAATATAACGAATTGAAACGTATACCAAATTGTGCAGGGCAAACAAAACACAGATGGTCCTCCTTAGGGTTGTTCTCTTATTTGACTGCCCCAAGGCAGTTTATGAAGTACTTTATTAGTAATGGTAGCTCACACTTATCAAGGGCATGCTATGTGCGAGACACTCTTCTAAGTGGTTTGCATGAATGAACTCATTTAATCTTCACAACAATCCTATCTACAAAGTGCTAGTATTACCCCTGCTTTATAGATGAGCAAACTACAAGGGACAGCTTCAGTACTTTGTCCTGGGTCACAGAGATACTGAGTTTAAGAACCAGGATTTAAATCCAAGTGGTTCAGCTCCAGAGTTCAAGCTTTTAACCACTACACTCTATTGCTTTCCTCACTCAGCAGATCAGGAAACTAGGTCCTAGGAGGTTCTGAAGCCGTACAAGGTCACAGGACAGGAGTGGTAACTCGTCAAGTAGGGGGTTTGAAGCTATCGTCACAGAGATAGATACTTGCACTTTTGGATGTTCTATAATTAGCCACCCGTTTCCCCTGCTGAACTGCGCCGGGTCCTCGGGTCTCAGACCAGGGACTGGGATACAAACCTCTGTAGCTTGGAGACTCAAAATAGTCCATCCACTGACTTCTGTTAATAACTGCATTTACTTCTCACAACAATCCCTAGGGAGGACAGCAGCTAACATTCAATCAGCACGTCCATGAGTGTTCTCTCGTAAACTTCATAAACACATTATTATCCCCATTTAACAGAAGTAACTGAGGCTCAGCGCCGCTCACTGACTTGCCCAAGATCAGGCCACTAGTAAAGGGCAGAGCCAGGATTCTAGTCGGGATAGACACAACAGAGTTCTCAATCTTGGCCACGAGCTCACACTACCGGTTCTACAGAAGGGGAAACTGAGGCCCGGGACAGGACAAGAGCTTGTGCCCGCCGAATCGCGGCCATGAGGCTGGGGCACGCTGCGTTCCTGCTTTTCCTCTTCTTGGGTCGCGGCCTGTCACCCCTAGGCGGGACGCGGAGGACGACCAGCGGAGAGCGACACACAGCTACCCCTTCGGCCTAGCCTGCGGAGGGAGGTGAGGGAAACGCGCGACGCCGGGCCTAACTGACGCAACCTGTGGCACCACGACAATGGGGTGGGCGGGAAAACAGGAAGTGCGTTACCCGAAGGGCGGGACGAATCCTTCCAACCTTCAATGGGAGCGCCGTATCTCCGTTCGCTCCGCCCGGAAGGAGGAGCTGCTGCCGCTTTTCGGCCAACTCCTCCGGCTGTGTGGCCTGCGCTGGGGTGTCGCGGTGCGTAATTCGGTTGCTCGCTGGAGAGGCTGACGGGGAACGGAGAGGGCGGTCCAGAGAGGCGAGGGTTGACCGGAGGCTCGGTCAGGCCTGTGGTCGGCCCGCGTGCGGTGCCGAATGTGGCGCTGGGGGTGCGGGGACCTGGGGGTTTCTCATTTCCTGATGGGGAAACTGAGGCCTAGAGAGGGAGAGTGGAGGCAGGCCGACCAGAACCTCGTCCCTCTCACACAGAGACGTTTTAAAATTGTAATATTAGGTGAAAAAAAGTACTTGTAATCATGTTAGGTGAGAAAGCAAAACAGAAAATATGTGTGAACTGAATACGTAAAATAGGCCTTCGCTGAGCACCCCTCAGTTACTCTCGCCCTACTTTGTGCTCCTCTCTGTCTTGTGTACCGAACTTCCTTGTTCTAGTACGTAGCTCCTTATTTTAAAGCCCTGAGGCTACTTGTGTTATGAATCCTAAATTTCTCCTATTTTCGGAAGGTGTCGTGGTGCGTATATTCTGTATCCTGTCATAAATTCAGCGGGGCTTGGAGCAGCGTCTGTGATCAAATACATATTTTCTCAGCTAAATATGTTGTTTATTTTACACTAAAGGGGATGAAGAACAACCTTAAATAGCCTGACCTTAGATCAGATCGAGTTTTCAAACTTAAAAAATTTGGTTTTCAGAAAAAAGAGAATTGAAGATAAGGGACTGGGATGATAATTTCATTGTTCACTTATGTTTCTCACTGACTGGAGATGCCAGAGTTCCTGAACTGTGCTTTTGTATGGTCGCCCCTGATTTCCATCACTAACTGTGTGTGTCACCTTGTGCCCTCTCAGCCTCAGTTTTCTCATCTGTAAATGGAGTCAGTAATGCTTTCCTAGTAAGGTTCTGGTAAGGAGTAAATGAGACCGTGAACGTGAAGCACTAACACTATGTCTAGCACATGGTACAGATGGTCATGATTGAGATTTGCTTATTCCACAAACATTTATTTTAAAATTATTTGGATAGGCAGTACATGGCCATCATTAACCTCCCCTACCCAATCCATCTTAATAGAGACCACTGATTTCTGTGCACAGACAAGCCTGTCTGTATCTCTTTCACCTGCATTTTCCTCCCTCTTTTCCCAAATTATAGCATTCTGTGCCATTCTGATTCTTAGTTCTTTTTTAAAATTTTTAAAAAAAGATTTTATTTATTTATTTTCAGAGAGAGAGGAAGGCAGGGAGACAGAGAGGAGAGAAGCATCAATGTGTGGCTGCCCCCTGCATGCCCCACACTTGGCCCAGCCCACAACGCAGGCATATGCCCTGACTGGGAATTGAACAGGTGGCTCCTCAGCTCACAGGCCCATGCTCAAGCCACTGAGTCACGCCAGCTGGGGCTATACTTCATTCTTATTAGCATTTATTTTGTGTGTTACTTAACATATTTATGTAATTTTCTTCTCTATTAAGATGTGCAACATACCTATAAAATGTGTAAAAATGTTAAGTTTGAAGAATGAAAATTAAATGAACATCACCAACTTAAAAAATAGATTTTCATATTCTCAAAGCCCCCATTAAATCTTTTTCTCCCTTCACCAAATAAAACCACTGCCCTGAATATTGTTACTCATCTTTCGTTTTTCTTTGTTTTTACTGTTGAGGTATCTCTAATGAATGCAACGCACAGTTTTGCTAGCTTTTGAATTTTATATAACTGGGAACCTAATATATATTTTGTGTGAATTAACTTTTGTGTATAACGTGTGTATTAGATACCTCCATGTTGATATGAGTAGCTCTACTTCATCTTCATTGCTTGGAATTCTGTGATATGATTGATTACACATGCTTTGTGTCGGTATTTTTCAGTTGATCATCTATACTCTTGCCAGATTTTTGCTATCACATGGTGCTTTC
This sequence comes from Micronycteris hirsuta, assembly GCA_004026765.1. Classification (NCBI taxonomy): domain Eukaryota; kingdom Metazoa; phylum Chordata; class Mammalia; order Chiroptera; family Phyllostomidae; genus Micronycteris; species Micronycteris hirsuta. Next base: position 12,857 of record PVJI01029549.1, read on the forward strand.
ATAACGTGTTTCTTAGGGCAAATGTGGGAAAGTTTCTGTAAGGTATATATCTAATAGTAGATTTCTAGGATATCCAAATGAGCTAGTAATATCAAGTTGTCTGAAATGGTTATAAGAATTTATACTGTACCGGTGGTGGAGAAAAGTTTCACTCTCAGCCATTCTTAAGGATTTTTACCTATCTGGTGTGGTTAAGACATTAGTCACTGAGATTTGAATACTCATTTACCTGATGACACTGAGGTTAACCATGTTTTTATGTATTAATCATTTGTGCATCCTTTTTGTAAAATTTCTGTTGCTCATTTTTCTCTGATGGTTGTCTTCCCCTTACTTATTTTAGGGGTTCTTTGTATGTCCTGAATACAAGGCTTTTGTGGCTTAAATATATTTCAAATACCTTTCAGTTTGTAGCTTGTTTTCTTGTTCCCTTTCCCACTGTCTGGTGTTTTTTGTGAAAAGGTTTTTAATTTTAACAAGGTTGAATATATCATTATATTCTTTTATGGTTTGTGGTTTCTGTATCTTTTTAAAGAAATCCTTCCCTACTTTGGGGTCATAAAGATACTCTTCTATACTGTCATCCCAAAGTTTCATAGTGTTTCCATTCCTATGACTTTAATGTTTAATAGTAGATTTTTGTGCGTAGTGTGAGGTAAGGGTGTAGGGTTTTCTTTTTTCCTTTTTACTATGTATGGATAATCAGTTCTTTGGCACCTTTTTTTTTTCCCCTGGCACAACCATTTTTAAAAAATCAATTTTATTGATTACGCTATTACAGTTGTCCTGATTTTCCCCTTTTGCCCCCCTGTACCCAGCAGGCCTCACTCCTTCAGGCAATCTCCCTACCTTTGTTCATGTCCACAGATCATGCGTGTAAGTTCTTTGGCTACTCCCTTTCCTACATTGTACATCCCATAGTGATTCTGTGACTACCTATTTGAACTTTTTTTAAAAAGATTTTATTTATTTACTTTTATAGGGGAGAAGGGAGGGAGAGAGGAGAGAAACATCAATGTGTGGTTGCCTCTTGTGTGCCCCGCACTGGGGACCTGGCCCGCAACCCAGGCATGTGCCCTAGACTGGAATTGAACCTGTGACCCTGTGGTTCGCAGGCCGGCACTCAATCCACTGAGCCACACAAGCCAGGGCCCTATGTGAACTTCTTAATCGCCTCAGCTCTCACCCATTCTCCCATACCCTCACTCCCATCTCTTTATCTTTAACCTTTGGCATTTTAATTATGATGTGTCTTGGGGTGGGCCTCTTTGCATCCATCTTGTTTGGGACTCTCTGCACTTCCTGGATTTGCATGTCTATTTCCTTCACCAAATTAGGGAAGTTTTCTTTCATTATTTTTTCAAATACATTTCCAATTCTTGCTCTTTCTCTTCTGGCACATCACACCTATGATGTGAATGTTGGAATGCTTGAAGTTGTTCCAGAGGCTGCTTACAATATCCTTGATATTTTTAAATTCTTTCTCTTCTCATTGTTCTGATTGGTGGTTTTGCTTCCTTATGTTTCAAGTCATTGATTTGATTCTCAGCTTCATCCACTGTACTGTTGTTTCCCTGTAAATTGTTCTTTATTTCAGCTAGTGCTGGGGTGTCAAACTCATTTTCACCAGGGGCCACATCAGCCTTGCAGGTTGCCTTCAAAGAGCCAAGTATAGGACTGTATAAATGTAACTACTCCTTGACTAGGGGCAAGGAACTCAGTGCTGCCGCCGGGTAGAAACAAGGTGGAGGGCTGGATTTGGCCCGCAGGTCTTGTGTTTGCCACCTGTGAACTAGTGTATCTTTAATTTCTGACTGGATCTTTTTTGTGCTGTTGAGGTCCTCGCTAAGTTCCTTGGGCATCTGTATAACCAGTGTTTTGAACTCTACCTCTGATACATTGCTTATCTCCATTTTGTTTAGTTCTTTCTCTGGAGTTTTGATCTGTCCTTTCATTTGGCCATGTTTCTTTTTCTCCTCATTTTGGTAGCCTCCCTGTGTTTGTTTCTATGTATTAAGGAGAGCTGCTTTGACTCCGTGTCTTGGTAGTGTGGCCTAATGTAGTAGGTGTCCTGTGGGTCCAGTGGCACAGCCTCCCCTATCACTCAAGCTGGGTGCTCAAGGTATACCCTTCGTGTGGGCTGAGTACACCCTCCTCTTGTAGTTGAGCTTTGGTTGCTGTTGGCAGGTCAATGGGAGGGTTTTACCCAGGCCACTCAGCTGCAAGGGCTGGCTGTGACCACTGACCACGAAACTCCACCCTCTGTGGAGGATCAGCTGTGAAGGGGCAGGCTGGTGGTGCTCCAACATGTTC
>PVJI01029550.1:0-15170 GCA_004026765.1 Micronycteris hirsuta
AAGGAAAAAAGGATATCTTACCTTTTGTGACAGCATGGATAGATTTGAAGGTTATTTTAAGCCAGCCAGGGAAAGACAAACACCACATGATCTCACTTATTTAAGTGGAATCTAATGAACAAAATAAACTAATGAACAAAACAGAAACAAAAGCATGCATGGAACAGACTGACAGTTGTCAGAAATTAGGGGCTTTGAGGGGCTGGATGAAAGAAGGTGAAGGGATTAACCAAAGAGCATACATACATAAACAATGGACGCAGACAACAGTGTGGTGATAGCCACAGGGAAAGGGAGGTGGGGGTAGGTGGAGGTAGGCAAAAGGACAGGAGGGGGGAAATGGGGATGCAAAGAGACTTTGCTTGGGGGAATGGGTGCACGATGCAGTGTGCAGATGGAATTTTGTTGAGCTGTGCACTTGAGACATTATGGCTTTGTGAACCAATGCCATCCCAGTAAATTCAACAAAAAAAGAGTGAAATAAAAGGACAATACAAGGTATTGGAGAAGTATTGGATTACCTGGAATTCTCATACATGGCTAGATATGTAAATTATATAATCACTTTAGAAAATTTTGTCAATAAAGTTAGACATATACACAGAGTGCTCAGAAATTTCTTTCTTAGGAATACACTTGTACAGTATTAGTTTGCCAGGTAGGGCTGACAAAAACAAAATACCACAGACTAGGCTTAAAAGACATAAAAATTTATTTTTCTCACAGTAATAGAGCCGAGAAATCCAAGATTTCTAATAGAGTTTATTTTTAGTAGTGGATTAGAGAGGTGTTTTTTTGTTGTTGTTTTCCTTATTTCTGTGTCTTTGTCCATATTTCCTGTTCTTATAAATACATTAGATGGATTAGGACTTACCCATGTGGCCTTATTTTAAACAAATTATCTCTTTAAAGACCATATCTCTAAATAGTCACATTTTGAGATTTTAAAGGTTAGGACTTCAACACATGAATTTTCGGGGAGGGGAAAAATAATTCAGCCCATAGCAATACTCAACAGAAATGTGTGTGCGTATATATATAATTATTCAGAATGTATATTATTCACATATCAAAAATATGATCTACCCAAATAAGCATAAAAGAATGAACAAGTGTTGATGCATTTACACAGTAGACTACAGCATTTAGAACATATAGATAGATAGACCTCACAAACAGAAAGAGGCAGATATAAAAGAGCGCACACTGTATGATCTCATTTAGTAAAGTACAAGAATAAGTAAAACTGATCTATAATGTTGGGACTCAGGATAGGAATTATTTCTGATTACTATTTCTGGGGGAAGAGATTGTGACTGGGGGTAGCATCAGGCACTTTTGAGGTATCAGCAATATGCTCATGTTTTGTTGTTTTAATCTGGGTATGTACAGTTTGTGAAAATACATTAGGCAGTTCACTTACCAATCCTGTGCATTATTGAACATATTTTATATTATAAGATTAGAAAAAGAAATAAAACCACTAGCTGACTGAAGGCATTATTATTGATTTTAATAACAGGACATATTATTTTGAAATATTCTTAATCTTCCCCCTAAAGGGAAGATTAGGGTACTGAACTCCTGGTTTCTCCCTCTTACTGATTTTTTAAAGTAACTGCTTTTGAAACTCTCATTCAACCTTAGAATTCTGTCTTCTTATTAATATAGGGATTTAATTGTTGAATTGAAGTAGAAATCACCTTTAAACATTTGACTGAATGTAGGATAAGTTTTCCTACTGTGAAGATAACAATCCATTTCCTACTTTATGTCACTGAAATATTTGTTTTTCATAAAATTAAGATTAATTACAGGATAATTTTTTTGATATTGATTTAGACAGACCAGTTGTATATGCTTCCAGACAAAATTTATTTACGTGAAAATAATTAAGATGGCAAATATTTTTAATATTATCATTTAATAATCTTAAGTAAAGCATGTCTACTTATTGATAATTTTGAAACTCAGGAAATGTTTTTTCTAATAATGTATATTCTTAGGTGATGGGAAACCTTGGAATTGTTCCCAAAACACATGAAGGAAAGACAAATGTTAATTAAATATGGCTTGGAACCATCCCTAAGGCCAGATAAAAAGAAAAGCGTGCCGCGATTGCCAAGGATTATTAGTGTCACTGAAACAGGACTAGTGGTAATTTAAAGTCAATGATTGGCATAATTAAATCAACTGAAAATAATGGTGGGTTTCTGTGTAGGGTCAGGGAATCAGAATATTTACAATCAGTCAAATCCCAAGGAAAATGACACAAAATGTAAACCATACTAGTGTGTAGGCAAATATCAAAGTCTTCAAGTATACACATTGAGTGATTTCTGCAGCAAAGAAGAAACAGGAAATTATTACTCTTGGGTTGCCTTATGTATTACACACAAAGCAAAATAAAATGGCTATATTGAACATTTTGCTTTCAGTGCCCATTCAGTTATATTTTACATCAAAACCTGCTGTAAAAGTAACACCTGTGTCAGAAAACAAGAAAAAGTAATAGGAAGAACGATGAACTGAAGTCACCCTTAAGCAGCAGTTGCCTGATATTGCTAAACTTGCCTTCCAGAAATATACATAAAATAAAATTTATGTTGGATCCATCAAGATTATTGTGTTTGAAGACAAGTGGAAAGAAGAATGTGAAATATATTTAATAGCTTTCTTGCTCTAAATGCAAGCAGAGGTTTAAGTGCTTTACACTTCCTTTGAGCGGTCATGCAATAACCTTTTCAAACTTTATGACAAACAGCCTCACAGTTGGGCAATAATGTTGCCATGTGAAAAATGCCAAAACACTTAAAAAACAAAACCTATTTCCCACATCTCAAATCCTGAATTTTCTTACCTTTTAACTTTAGTTTACAGTTTACACATCAACACAGTTTTTACAAAGGATAAAATAGAAGTATAAATACCTATAATGGTTTAAAAACTGTGCACACTATTAAGGCACTTGAGATGAGGAAAAGGACTTATAATCTGACAGATGTACATATTGAAACATCTTTCATTTGTTTTATTCTTGAAGCACACCATTTGTCTTTGGAAAGATCATTTCAACTTTCTAACATAATTGTATCACTATGCATTAGCTCCATGTTCCTAATAAGCAACTTAGAAATGATATGAAGAATAAATATTGAAGTATACAAAAGTCAATGGCAAAAATTTGTTGTTTGAGTAACAGTCATAATACTAGGGAGTTGTTTCAATGACTTCAACTCAGACCAATTCAAAATTTAGCTTCACTTGTGACATACTAAGACCTTAATCTTATTCAATGTTTCTCTTAAAGATAAATGAATAAATATCTCTTATTAGTAACTTATTTTCTCTTACTATTTGCCGAGTTTATTAAAAATGGCTTTTACTACATCATGAGAAAAAATACACTCATTATACTCTCTCCATTATTCCCAGTGCTCTCAGCCTTGGTACTTAAACACCGGTGGGTCACATGCAGATTCCATTGTCCTGAAGAGGCTGTACAGGATCCAAATGACCATTGGCACATGATTCTCAACTGTTACAGTGCTGAAGTGAATGGTAGTCTATAGCACTGGTTAACTATTTACTGTTGCAGCGAATTACATTACTGTTGCTTCAAAAGTGATTGATCAGAATGTAGAAAGTCATAAAAAATGTTTTAAGGGACAACTGAAAAATATTCTACTACATATGAATTTATGTATCCCCTCATTTATTGTTAACAAACATTTACTAAGCACTTTCCAAATGCCATCCCCCCATATTTTTCATGCTTAGACTCACTAGCAAATATATTAATCAAATATCCTTCTGTTCAGTTCTACATCCTATTTAAAGAAGATATAAATAAAAGAAATTATATAGTGCATTGACTGTTGATCACGTTATATTTGAAAGAATGGTAGAGAAGATAAAGGGAAGCAGGGAATGCAAGGGGAAAGTTGCCGTTTTAAACAAGATAGTCAGAGCAGCCTCAGTGGCAGTGCATCTTTGAGCAGACTTGATATCACCAATGCAGATACCAGAGAAAGAAATGTTCTATTGTGTGAGAGTGAATAACCAATACAAATATTCTAAAATAAGAGCATGCCTGCTGTATTCCAGGTAAAGCAAGCCAGTGCAGCTGGAATGGGGGAATGACACAAAACGAGGTGTTCAGGTAATAGAGGCTTGTCCATGAAGGACATGGTAAGGTATTGTTATAGGTAATTTTTGTGTCAATTTGACTGGGTGCCGAGGTGCCTAGATATTCGGTAACGTTATTTTTTGTTATATCTGTGAAGATATTTCCAGATGAAAGTAGATAGCCCTTCCCCAGTGTGAATGGGTATCATCTCATCTGCTGAGTGTCTAAATAGAAAAAAAAAAAAAGGCAGAGGAAGGGAGAATTCTTTCTCTCTGCCTGACTGAGTGGAGATATCAGTCTTCTCCCCTCAACCTGGAACCTACCTGTAACATTGGCTCTCTAGTTCTCAGACCTTCAAACAAGAACTAGAATTTCAACCCAGTTTCCTGGATCTCCAGCTTACAAATGGCAGATTACAGTATTTTTCAGCCTCCATAATAGCAAGAGCCATTTCCTTATAAGATCATATATATATCATATAAGATACATAAGATCATATATATGTACATACACACTAGTTCTGTTTCTCTGAAGAACCCTAACACAGTCATTGTAAGAACTTCAACTTTCATTCTCAGAAAAATTGGAAACCACTGCAGATTTAGGAACCATCATAAATCTTTGACTTTAGTTGTTTTTTTAGAAAATAAATAATAGAAAAGCAATGTAACAATTGATGCTAGATATGATAGTAACTTGGTACAAGGAGATATTAGCAGAGATGGCGAGAAGTGGTTGGTTTCTTGACATATCATAGATAAAAGAACTTCCTCCTGCAATGGATATGAGCTGTGATGGAAAGTCAGCAGTCAAAAATTACACCACGTTTTTGACATCAGTAATTGGAAGGATGCACTTGCCACTATTTCAGATGGGAGGACTGTGGTTGTAGCAACCCCACACTAGAATCTCTCACATTTTCATGAATTTTTCAGAGTAGCATGATTCAGATGAAGAAAAGGGACTTCAGAATATCACTAGACTTCAACCTAAGTTCATAGTACTAAGGTATTTATTTTTATTTCTATACAAATTATTTTATTGCAAAGAAAATTTAAAAAAAATAAAGAAAGAAAAAGCAGATGAGCATGATGGGAACTTTTTAGGAAACTTCAATGATGGATTCAGGGAAATCAGACCTAAACCTTCCCTTACCAATTGTGAAAACACTGCATGTATTTTCAGACCATGTTAGTTTGCAGAATAAGCAGAAAATAAGGTAGTGCAATGCTACCACAACAAGCAGAAAGCAAATAGTTTTTGGAAGAGTAGTTTTCAAATTGCTTTGTAGAACCCCAGGTTTCTGAGAGATCAAGGTGTGCCAGCGAGAAAATCAGGCAGAACATAACTTCATTTTTATTGTTCTTTTAATGTATTAATATTCTGTAATTGCATTTATATACAAAAAAGGTAATTTCTGTCTTCAACTCTAAAAATCACTGTTATAGAGGAAGATTTTTCATTTTATTCCTCCACTGAAAATGTGAATTTACATATTTTTTCTGATTTTATCATATATTTTAAATTGAAAATAAAGCAGGATACAGTGTTGATAACAGGAAATACCTGCTTCGATGTGAAATATGCATGATACTATATTTGACTACTTTTGTTATGGAAGATACCTAAAATCCAGCAATAATTATTTTTCTCTTCTTACAGAATAAATAACAATTGTGTGTCAATATCATGAAATATAATTGTCATTGTTTTGGTTTTAACTTATTTATGAAGTACTTGAATTTAAATTAAATAAAGTATTTAATTTCCTAATAACCTTGAAATATTTCTACTAAGTATACATGGTACTAATTAAAAAGGTGAAAACCCTTCTTTTTAAATAAAAGTATCTCATAGGTTGTGAAATGAACAAATACATGCATGTGAGGCAATTGGACATAGATGAGTATATACACTCACATTTTCTGTAATAATAGTCAAGGTTCCTAAGAAGCAAGTACCATGTATACTTAGTAGAAATATTTCAAGGTTATTAGTCATAAAATTAAATACTTTATTTAATTTAAATGCAAATACTTTATAAATAAGTTAAAACCAAAACAATGACAATTATATTTCACGATATTGACACACAATTATTATTTCTTCTGTAAGAAGAGAAAAATAATTATTGCTGGATTTTAGGTATCTTCCATAACAAAAGTAGTCAAATATAGTATCATGCATATTTCATATCCAAGCAGGTATTTCCTGTTATCAACACTGTATTCTGCTTTATTTTCAATTTAAAATATATGATAATATCAGAGAAAATACGTAAGTTCACATCTAACCATAGCCAGGGAGAGGGGGTAGGAGACAATGGGGAGAAAGGTTTTCAGGAACCACTATAGAAAACACATGGACAGAACCAAGGGAGGGGGGAGGCAGGGAAGGGAGGTGGGATTGGAGGGGAGGGGAAGGGAGAGTATACAGACAATTGTAATTGAACAACAATAAAGTTAAAAAAAGGGTTTTCAAAGGAAAAAGCTAATTTTGATTGAGTGTTGTAAAATAAAATATAAATAAAATTTAGTTAATAATTAAAATTTCAAATTATATAAAGCTCATTATTCATAGGGTTTCTTTTGAAATAAAGGCAAAGAATCACCTGTAATAGAAAAGCTCCATAAAATGTTATTTGTATATTCTGATCTGGTGACTTTAGATTATCTCATTCAAATGAAAGACTAAAAAATTACGTGTTAATAGCCGCATTATTTACAATAGCCAAGTGCTGGAAACAGCTTAGAAGTCCATCGGTAAATAAGTGGATCAAAAAACGGTGGTATGTTTACACAATGGAATACTACACAGCAGAAAGAAAGGAGCTCCTACCCTTCATGTCCCCATGGATGGAACTGGAGAGCATTATGCTAAGTGAAATAAGCCAGGTGGTGAAAGACAAATACCACACAATCTCACCTATAAGTGGAACTAATCAACAAAAGAAACAAACTTGCAAAAACAGAACCAGAGACAAGAATATAAAGGGCAAACTGACAGGGACCAGAGAGGAGAGGAGAAGGGGGTAACAGGGAAAGAACGGGAACATGTACAAAGGACCCATGGCCAAGGACAATGAGGAAGGGATATTCTTTGGGAGCAGGGATTGGATGGGGCAAGGGACAGCAAAAGGGGGCAAAATGGGGATAACTGAAAAACAATACAAATTTAGCTTAAAAAAAGAAAGACTAAGAAATCATAGATAAATTAATGAGAGTGTTCTATTGACTTGTATGAGAGGTAAAAGAATGATTTGTTTCAGATCAACTAATTTTTTTTATGTTTAAAATTTTTTTGATTGTTGAAACTATTACAGATGCCCCCCAATCCTGCACCACTGTCGCCTGTGTCCATAAGCTATGCATATATACATATATGTTCTTCAGCTAATCTTTTTCAGTTCCCCCAACCCTGCTCCCCTCTGAGATCCGTTAATACATTCCATATGTCCACTGCTCTGGTTTTATTTTTTTTTATCTGATTCCACATGAGTGCAATTACATAGTATTTGTCTTCCTCTGACTGGTTTATTTCACTTAGCATAATAATCGCCAAGTCCATCCATGCTGTCACAAAGGGTGAGAGTTCCTTCTTTTTCACAGCCTAGTCAAAATCCATTGTCTAAATGTACCACAGCTTTTTACTGATGGGCACTTGGGCTGTTTCCAGACTTTGGCTATTGTAAATATTGTGGCTATGAACAAAAGGGTGCATGTGTTCTTTCTGATTCATGTTTTGGGGTTCTTAGGATATATACCAAACAGTGGGATCACTGGACCCAAAGGCAGTTTCATTTTTAATTTTTTGAGGAAACTTCATAATGTTTTCCAAAGTGGCTGCACCAGTATGCATTCCCACCCAACTAAAATTTTAAATCAGCTGCAATAGCATTATTCTCTTTGGAATGCATTACCATAGCCTCAATATACATTCTTTTATATTAGAAATATCTTCTTTTTTAATACAAAAACAAAAAATATGTAGTTTAGCACCTTATGTCAACGGTTGTATTTTATATACTGGCTGATTTGACAGCAACTGTAGCTATCTGCATAACTCTTTACAGTTTAATGAGAGCTTGCCTTCTGAAAATCCTCATGGTTCTAATGTTCAATAGATACAAAATCTGAACTTATTTAAATTTTAATCACTTCATAAATTTCTATTTCACATATCAGTGAAGTATTTAAGGCAATTCTCTAAAGAATGACTTATTTAGTAATTAAGAACAAAAGTTTTGCAATTATTTTCCATAAGCATACTGTCCAAGTTATTTAATAAAAATAAAATGTTTTATAGGTAGTAATAGGAATTCTCTGGAAGATTTTCACCTTTATAATTTCCTATTATCAATTATGTTCATGTCATTTATTCCAATAAATATCCATGTTATTTGATCAAATAAGTTACAGTCATGGACCATTTAACAAAGAGATGTCGTCAGGGAACTTCATAGAGTGCACTCACACAAACCTAGATGGTACAGCCTACTAAGCAGCTAGGCTGTACGGTAGGGCCTATTGTTCCTAAGATACAAGCCGATACAGTATGTTGCTGCACGAAATACTGGAATCAATCAATCACAAGCGGAAATGATGCAATCATACAGCACCCGAGGTATGAGGCTACTGCCAGCGTAATGGGGCCTTCTGTTTACAGTGAACAATTTTTTATAACTGAAAGGAGTACACTAAAATAATGACTGACGCTGTAGTATAGTAAACGCCTGACCCAGTAACAAAGCCTTTTGCTGTGATGGAGCACAACTAGAAGCAGGCACGTTTTTTTACACTTCATCACAAACACATAAGTAATGTTTTACACTACATGTGTTAACATGGCACCAACAGATGTCATTGGGCAGTAGGAATTTTTCAGTTCCATTATAATCGGACAGTAGCACTGTTGTAAATGTGTGGTCAGTTGGTAGCTGAAACATCACTTTGCAGTGCAAGATGGTATTATGGCTATTTCACCAATAATAGTGTCTTAATAATGTTTGTCTCTTTATTTTCCACATTGTAGCATTTTAAACTTTATAAAATTTATTTCAGCCATATCATTACACATAAAATATTCACTTAAAGTAAAATATTGCATTAAATATTATTAAAATCCATATGTGCTCAATAACATTTTCATATGTGTTGAAATAACAAGAATAATTAAGGGTTTGAAGATGAAACAATGAAATTCACCATTAAGTGTTAGCAGCTATTATTGATTAAAGAGCAATAAGAATTTAGGTGATCTCCATTTGGAGGTGGGGATTGAGCAGATAACTGCGTAAACTGAGAAACAAGGTGGACCGAAACATCTGGGTTAGCTAAGGGACAGGTATATTTAAGGACCTTTCTTTGCCTCGTTCACGTGATTGGTATGCACATACACGTGGTCAGATGAGCCCGTGACTTACAATTGTATTAAAGAGTTAGAACTTTATTTTAATGTGTGGCAAGGACTTATGAGATTATTTTAAGAAAGGTCATGACATGATTAATTTTTAATTTTAAAATGGTCATGTCATGCACGGCATGTTGACTATAATTAACAATACTATATTATAATTTGAAAGTGCTAAGACTAAATCTTAAATATCCTCATCCTGAGAAAAAACACTGCAACTATGTGAAGTAGTGGATATTTACTAAACTTACTGTGGTAATCATTTTCTGATATATATACATATCAAATCATTATGCTGTGCACCTTAAACTAATACCGTGCTATATGTCAATTATATCTCAATGAAACTGGGAAAATGATCATTCTGTGTTTGTAAAGATAATAGAAGAATTTAGGGGAAGCTGAGATTGTCAGACAAGTTGGATACTACTCTATTTTGTCAAAATGAGATATTGCTTTAAATAAATAACATACATGTGTATATGTGTGTATACATCTTAATGACTGCTGATGTGGAGATACCCTGTAAAGCACATATGATTTAAAATACAAATATATGACAAAAACACAAATTTCCTAACATTGTGATATGGTCTTCCCATTTTCATGTACACTTAAACATTGAAAATAGTAATCTTTCTAAAGCTTAACATAAAACAATAATGTCACATATATAAAGTGTGATTATAGGAGAAAAATAATTAAATCTTAGTTTCTTGGGGTTTTTTGATACTTCCCTTCCAGCGATCCATGTTACTCAAACTTGAGTGCTCACCCCGTAAACTATTCCTATGTACTTTACTCATTTTTTTCCTTCAGAAATTCAAGTAGACTCACGAGTGAGGGGCAGTGGGAAATTTTGGTGTAATCAGAAATAAACATAATTGAGCACTGGGACAAGAGATTAGAGGCAAGGTGGATGATAGGATATAAGAACTGCTTTTGCAATGAACTCTTAGCACAACTAACGTGGAGAGCAAGACAACTGAGTCAAAATACTTCATTGGTGAGCCTCAGAAATGTGCTCCCATGTGCTACTAAAGTGGGGATAGTGCTCACACCTGTGTCTGCACGGTGCTTTCTTAGTTTGTATTGAGAATTTCCCCAAATCGATTTAAAACTACAGCTCTTTGTAACTGGAGAGAGGAGTAAAGAAATAATCTCTCATAGTTGATATTATTACCTTAGTGATGTAGGACTAGAAAAAATTTTAGGTGATTCAGTATTTGCCCTAAAGGAAGTGTGAGAGCTCATACGTGTTTATAGTGAGTAAAAAAAAAAAAAAAGAAGAAACAGAGAAAAGAAAAGAAAGCACAAATTCTTTGAAGTTAGGCAAAAATGTTTTGTGCTCCTACTTAGGGGCAGTTAAAAGTGCTTAATTTTACCCTGGCTGGAGTAGCTCAGTGGATTGAGTGCAGGCTGCAAACCAAAGGGTCGCTGGTTTGATTCCCAGTGAGGGCACGTGCCTGGGTTGCAGGCCAGGTCCCCAGTGGGGGCCACGTTGAAAGTCAATCACACGTTGATGTTTCTCTCCCTCTCTTTCTCCCTCCCTTCCCCTCTCTATAAATAAATAAATAAATAAATAAAATCTTTAAAAAAAGTGCTTAATTTTCTAGGCCTCATCTGTAAACTGGTGTGAAAATACCTTTCTTAGAGTATTGTTGTGAGAATAAGTGACATAAATGTATGCAGATACCTGGCAAGTAACGGGCACTTAAGTACACAATGCTTAGCAAGTAATATGCATTCAATATTTGTTAATTTCCCTCTTTTACAAGATTTGGAAAAGAACATTTTGGTATGTTAGGAAGAATGAGCGATCAAACATATGACATTGAAGAATTCAATAATTAAAACTGCAAAATAAAAAGAAAGAGATACAAGCTCAGATCTTTGTATCCTGGGGGGCGGGGGAGGGCGGTGTTCAGAGTACTGAGTAGACTGGAAAATTGGTTAATTTTAACACAGAGAAGTCTTTTTCTATATATCACTTATGGTGTCAAGCAAATGTTGCCAGAGTAAGTATAAAGGGAAATTTTACAATTTTATAAGAGGTCGCAGAAGAAAGAAGGATAGTTTGCAAGATTGACAGAAAACTAATGCAGTAATATTGCTTTGGGGAGAGACATAAATTGAGTTTACATTTCTGGATAGAAGCTCCTCTCCCATAAACATAGAACTGACAACTGGGAAATTGGGGGTGAGAAGAAGAAGAGGGACTCTGAGAACTTCTACAAAGGCATTATCAGTTGTGGGAACAGATTTAGATGAGGCTAAGATCACAGAGTAGCAGCTTTGGATCCTGGAATGCAGAGAAAAGCAACAATTGGAGAGTACTATCGGGACCCAAGAAGAGTGACTATGTCCAGCACACATAAAATGAAGAAATGAAAGGTGCAGGACTTGCAAACCCAGTGTTTTCTGTGGAATGAGGCTTCAGAACCACGGGAGAGATTCACTGAAATGTCTGTTATTCCCATGCTATTCCAAAGGAGTGATAGAAGATAGTAAATTCCCAGTGATGCTTAAAGATAAACTGATGCATGGAAGATCTAATACTTACTACCCTAAATATATAAAATATATTTTCCTGTTTTTCTGAAAGTAGTACAAACTTGGAGACGGATCGCCTGGATTAGAATCTTCGCTTTGCCAATAACTTTCTTTTCCACATTACTTAATACTTTTGTTTCTCACTGTTTCTATAAAATGGAGGTAATAAGATAGTTATATTTTAAATAAATTATTATGTATGGGGTACATATTAATGCTCTATAAATTTAGTAATCATTATCTTTATTATAGTTGTAATTATTGTTTACCATGATTACTATTCAAGTGGGAAGAGCTTTTCATTTCAAATGCTAAGTCTGATCTTTGTCCCTACATACTATTTATGATCAGTAATTTACAGTTGGTCATTTTGCAGATTCCTTTTTCTCATAAAGAAGGAAAATAATATTCAAGCATCATCCAGCTTAAATGAGGTTGTTTTATACTTGAAATTACTATGTTATAATTATTTAAAGTATCTGAAATAGTGATACAAAACTAATATCATTAAGGGTGATGAACTACTGATTATTCATAATAAACATAATTGAATACATATTACACTAACTGATTATCTTTCTAAAATGTAAGTAATTTTGCCTTTGTTAATAAGAAAGATTTAGGTCATTTACGTGCAAATGATGCATTACTTATATAAAAGAGAACACCACAGCTATTTAACGCTTCAGACATTAGGTCTTCATCCTAGATGAACACATACACATTCAC
Organism: Micronycteris hirsuta; assembly: GCA_004026765.1. Classification (NCBI taxonomy): domain Eukaryota; kingdom Metazoa; phylum Chordata; class Mammalia; order Chiroptera; family Phyllostomidae; genus Micronycteris; species Micronycteris hirsuta. The sequence goes on from PVJI01029550.1 coordinate 12,824, forward strand.
AGAAACTCATACAATTCATATAAATAAAATTCATACATATAATTTTACCTGGATAGTAATTTATTAATAGATTTTAATTTGTGTTATGTGCTGCTTTGGGGTGCAATAAAGTATTTCATAAGCAGTGACTATTTCCCGGATAAAATAGTGAAAGATCAGAGAACGTCTAACACAACTATTCAAATACTGGTACTGACAAGCTTTTCAATTGTGATTTACACAACCAGAAATGTTCTTTAGAATAAAAATACTTTTAATTAGATGAAAATTTGAATATCTCTAATGTACAATTATTTTAAATTTAGAATATTTTTTATTTTTCCATACAATCTGTTAATTTATATTGACCATCAATTAATCTAAGGTGTGAGGGATGATTCAGATATTAATTTACTTAGTCTTTGTTTTATTAAAATGTTCTATAAATACATAGCACAATTTGACCATTCTTACCTATGGTACAGTCTACATTGTATCAGGCACTCATTATGTTTACTAATAACTCTCCATGAAGGTTTATTAGTAGATAGTGGAATTCCTATAAATGGAAAATAAAAAGTAGATTCTGGAATATAATTTGTGCTTTATGTAATAGTCTGTTTTGCTATAGAACAAGTCATACAGGTTACATGTGGTAGAAATTGGCTAAAATACACTCTATGATGAGACTGATGAACAGTGTCAATGGCTTTTCTTCTGATGTTACTTTAGGTTCTTATAAGGAGAACAAATCATAGTATTTAACATATGTTTCCACCTAGTCTATCAGAGATGGAAATGATTATCATGCCCTCTCACTCCCATATCTCTTTCTTTGTGATGTGACTATTTTTAAATTAAAGTTATTGGGGTGACATTGGTTAATAAAATTATACAGGTTTCAATTGTACATTTCTATGATGTATGATCCGTGTACAGAATTGTGTGCCCACCATCCAAAGTCAAATATTCTTCCATCATCATGTATTTGACCCCTTTTACCTTTTATTACCCCCTTCCCCTTTGGTAACCACAATATTGTTGTCTGTGTTTATATATTTTTTCTTTCTTTCTTAGAGAATATCCTTATGCTCTTTTCAGTCAGCTGTAAAAAGGCTTTTCAGAGAAGTCCTTGACACCACCTTCTGGCCATTGCTGATAGAACTATAGGCATTCATTTGTCCCAAATCAGATTACTGACATTCTCTTTCCTGTGAGAAGACTATACACAGTGACTGCACTCAGGCCCTGTTCAGCATATGAACATAAAGGCAACATAGTGCCATGCAGTTCTTTTTTACCACGCCCCCCCAAAAAAAAAGAACATGTGGCAGGATAAGGAGTAAGCTTAGACTCCTGCTAGCTTTACTCTTCCTGGTTTCACTTCCTGAAGAAATATTCTAAAATCATATTAATGCTTTGTTACTTATAACCAAACCAATCTTTATAAAACCAATACCTGTTTCTTATAACCAAATGATCCTCTATTAAAAACTATGTATGCAATAGATAAGCAAATTAACGTGCAGAATAGTTTTAGAGTCAGGAGAAAGAGTAGGAAAAAGAAAGAATTATTCATCAAATGACAAAGTAAATAAACTGGAATTGATAATGGCTAAAAGTGTCAGGAAAATAAGTGAAATTGCATAACTGTAAAATTTAGCTTTTTCAAATACTCGCTCAGTTGTAAGTCCATTAGCCAGCTCTGTACTAGATGCCAGTGGTGCTGCTTTGGTCAGAAGTATGTTGGTAGGGTAATTCATTCAATTTTCTGAAAGATCAAACAATGAATAAAGGATCAAGTCTGGGACATTATAGTTCTAATGTTTTAAAATAATCATTTTGGATATTTCCAAGTACGGATGTCAAAAAATCAGTGAAATAAACTTGTCTTAAATTTAAAAGACTTAAACTTAAGTCTTGGATGGGATATACTGGATTCTTTTTGGAAATTGTTATATACACATTTAACTTATCTAGAGAAAATGTGAAAATAAATAAGAAATTCAAAATAACATATTGAAGAGCTCAAATGTATAAACATAAATAGGTAATAATGAAAAAGACTGAGCAGGGGCTAGCGATTTAAGGATAATATCTGAGGTGTGTGTATCATGGAACCAAAGAAAGTATAATTAAAAAGTAAGATCAAGTGACTGAGAAATCATAAAACTGAAAAACACCCATTGTATTGAAGACATTGGCAAAATATGAAAATTGCTTTGCAGTGAGTGATAAAATATAGCATTAGAATGGACTGCGTTGGTAGGAGGAACATAAGCAGCATAAATATCTCTTTTGAAAATTTGGCAGTAATGTAGAGAATGAGTTAAGATGGCAATTTTAAAAAAGAGAGTGGTGTTTAACC
>PVJI01029551.1:0-15048 GCA_004026765.1 Micronycteris hirsuta
CACTTCCTTCTTTCTGAAGATGCACTTTTTACTCTCTTCCCACATCCAGCGTTTTGGAAGAAGGTGGCCTCCGTCTGATTCAGACCTTTCCCTCACTGTCAAGCTGATTCCGTCCTCGACGATCTGCTAGGAGCCTTCTGGTGGTTTTCCACATCCCATAACCTCCTTCCAGGCCTCATCTTGTGAGACCTTCTGCAGGGTCAGGTGCTGTTGCCCCTCAGCTCCCCACTCAAAACTTTTATCTCCCAGGTTTATGTGTTCATAGTCTGGGTCAGAACTTTTTTCCTGATCTCTTCCGCTCCCACTGCCCAAGCCCAGTCCTCTGCTCTGTGTACTCTTTCTGGCTGATATCAGCATTTTCACTGGCTTCGGCCACTGCCGGGCACCTGTGGTTCCCAGCCCTCTCTCTGAGCCTCAACTCCCTAAACGCCACCAGTTTTCCATCAGATAGCTCCATAGGTCAGCTTTCCAAATTAAACTCATAATGAAAGATAGAACTCTTCTATCCTTCTGTCCTTTGGCAAGGTGCCCAAACATCACCCCTCAAACTACTTGCTAACTGCAAATGGGAAAGTGTGTCTTTACAATGGAAAAATACAATGGCCACTGAGTGAGGTGTTGCTAGTTGTGGGAAAACCTGACATTATATACTTGTTGATGGGATAAAATATAAAGTATAAGACATTGCCTGTCAATTATTCTTGCCCCAAAATGTTTAACCTGAATGTAATCGCATCTTAAGGCCCAACATAAAACCCTGTTACATAAAACACTGTGGACAGAGGAACAAGTTAAGCGATACCACAAGGTAACCATCAGGCAAATCGAGGTTGTGAGATCTCTTTAAAACAAGTGGGCTGGTATTTTCAAAAAGACAGTAAATAATAAAGGTCAATATATTTTATAAAATGGAGGAGTTCTAGAATAAAAGAACTAAAAAGAGACAACCAGATGCAATGCGTGGAGCTTAATTGGATCCTGCTTTGAAACAACCAGCTATAAAAGGGGGAAAATCTGAACATGGACTTTAATTTGGGGAAAATCTGAATATGGACTTTAAACTAGATACTATTAGAGAAATAGTGTAAATTCCCTTAAATGTGGTAATGGCATTGTGTTCATGAAAGAGAATGCCCTATTCTTGGGAGGTATATGCTGACTATTTTAGGGATGAATTTTTGTGATGCTTACAACTTATTTTCAAAGATTTCTGCAAAAAATAAACACCTCTCTTTGTATAGTATACGTGTATAAATCAAATACGGCAAAGTATTAACTTTTTAATTTAGGTGATACATTTAGGAGTGCTCAGTATGCTTTCATTCAACAGTTATATGTGTTTAAAATTTTTTCATTTAAAAACTTAGGAACATAGTAGTAAAAATTGCAAATATAAATTGAAAGCTTTTCTTCAATCTCCCACTTACTCTTTTTCTGTTCACTATTCATCAAGTACATGAGACTAACTTGGTGTCATGTGTCACTTTTCCCTTCCTCCTCAGCGCTCCTGTCTCCCTCGATCCTATCAGCTGGTCTTCATTTCTCCATCTCTGGGGACCAACCCTCCCTTCCTCACTCACGGCTGCTGCACTGCCCTCCTCAGGCCTCAGTGGTAAATCACCTTGCCCCTCCCCAATCAGTCCATTCTCCCCACTCCCTCCCCCCATGAAACCTTCCCATTGGTCCCCATGCCTCCAAATCAGATCAAATTCCCAGAAATAAAAATATCGAAGAATAACACTGAAAAGAAATCTGGAGGTAATGACAAGGAGGGGGTCAGATTGACATCCAGAAACACCCTCAGACTTTTGACTCCCAAGCTAGAGTTCTGATCCCTGGGGTGCCTCTCACTCCAGGCTTCATCCTTGTGCTGAGAGAACAGAGAAGACGGGCCCAATAGAAAGGAGGACACTCCCCCTGGAACCTCTGCCTGGAGAGAGAGATTATTTATAGATCGGCAAGTGATATTCTAGATTTTTAAGGCCTACAAAAGCAACCTTTAACTATCACGCTATGACTTCGGAAGCTCGATGAAAGACTCATTTTATCAGCTCCGGGAGAGGATTCTAACACTCTGTTGGTGGAGCGGAAGGGAAGCAGACATCCTTATACATCGTTAGCATGACTGTGAAGTGCTACAGTCCCTACAGAGGGCAATTTGGCAACTTCTAATTGAGTATGATCCAGGCCATGTCACTCAGAAAATTTGTTTCCCAGCTACACATGCAGAATGGTGGTGGGGTATGTCATTTTTCCATGTCATTCATTGAAATATTGTTTAAATTGCCGAAACAGTGACGTCAGCCCAATGTCTAACAATAAGAGGCTAGATAAAGTATGGTACATCAGCCTTAAGGAGTACTACGCAACTGCCACACAAATGAGGAAGGTCTCTATATACAAATGCCTACAAGACACATTGCGGCATGGAAAATGCAAGGTGCATCAGGAGGTGTATAGTGCACTAACCTCCATGTTAAAATGCAGGAAAGTGCGAGAACAGGTGCTCAAGAACAAAGAAGTCCGAAAGCGTGCACCGAGTTGACGCAGCAACACAGACTGCAAAAAGCACCTGTCACGTCCAAAGCTAGGGAAACACAGGGAGGACACTGGGGTTATCAGAGCCTAGAAACCGTAGGAGACTTTCTCAGGTCTAGGGCGTGACATGTGAGACGGGCTCCACTTGACTGACACTGTTGCCTCCGGGAGAGAGGGGGTGGGGACCCCAAGGCGGGTTCTGGGAGTGCAGGCGCGCAATGGAAGTGGGAACCAATCGCGCTGCCAGACTCCCCTGTTCCTGTCTTCCAGTTTTCCTCTAACGTTCTCTAGTGGCAGATTTCACAGAGAATTGGCTGAAAAGGAAAAAACATAGTTTCCAGAGCCCCCGAGTGGATTATAGAAGGATGGATTTGAAGCTGAGAGACAAAAGCTTAGTAACTAACACCCTAGAGTCGGTAAGGACGGCCAATCTGGGCAGGAACACACGGTGGCTGTTTGGGAGACGTGCGCTTTTGAGTGATGATGGACTTCGCGCCATGCTCCGGAGATGCCCCTTCCCACCACAGCCGGGCTTGGTATCCTTGCCGAGTGTGAGATTCAGACACACACCTGTAGATTACGCATCTCCTGTGGGCTGGAGCCTCGGCAGAATTTTTTTTTTTTGCACATATTATTTTTATTCACCTTTCTGATATCACTTGGGATAAATAATATTGTCAGCACTTTGCAAATGAAAACGCTGAATGAGAAACAAATACTTCTGAGTAGAGCATCCCCTTCCCCCGCCCCTCCTGTGTTTTTCTCCCTCGTACTCATTCTGTCAGTTCATGGAAGATGAGCTGCACTAAACAAATGCGTGGTTCCAGCCCGCACTGGGGACCCTGGGCTCTCCTTCGGGCTGGATGAGGCGGCAGCCATGCTGTGACTGAGCCACAGCAGACAAGCCGGCCTGCTCCTGAAGCTGAAAGCCTGGCCTTGGGGAGGCTGCCTTCTCGAAGCCCTGCGAATCTGTCTGCACTCTCCAGCTTCCCCTCTTCTATGTCCATCTTTAGGTTCCTAGTCCTGAAAGATGGCTCAGCAGCCAAATGAGCTTTGCCAGAGGAAGCACAATTGACACCACCTCCCTGAGTCAATAGCTGTGGCTAAAAGCAAAGAAAAAGATAGCCCTGTGGTATGATCCCAAAGGAAATGCTTAGAGGATTCAGTTTCACATGTCTTCCCCAAAAGGCAGAAATTGTCTATCACAAATGTTTAAAGCCTGTTTGTTAATCTGCTCTGTGCTTTGCCAGCTCCTCCCCGCCCCCACCCCCATGTTTTCTATTCAGGTCGGAGAACATTCCCACACACACACAGACACACAAACTTCCCCAGCGACTCATTGGATTGGAGGGAGGGCTAATCTAAGTATTTGTCCTCTTATCTCGAGGCCGTACTCCACAAAAAAAATTCTTATTACTCACACAATGCCCATCATGCCAAATGAATAGCAAGCGGCTCTTAACTGGGTTTAAAAAACAGTAGAAAGAACATCTTCACAAAACAGATAAACACTAGTAAATTAACCAAGACATAAATTTTGCCCTTCAAGTGCCTTGCTCAGACCCATAAACAACAGCTGTGCCCTCTTTTTGAAACCTCACCATAAGAAAATTCAAACTCACAAAATAACCAAATTAATAAATAGATATTCACTTTACAAAGATATCTCAAAGGATCCTTTCCATTTTTGTCCCAATAGGAATCCCTTTCCCCAAATTCTGGTTACATATCAGTTCTTAAAGTAAGCCCTTAAAGTAAGCCCATTTTATGAAGCAAAGTTTACCAACACTCACTCAGCACGGGGGTTTTATTTAAACGGGGGAGACTGTATCTGAATTCTAACATTGAGTTCTGTCTCTAGCAGGGGTGCCCAAGCTGTGGTCCTGGGCCACAGGCAGCCCGGGATGGCTGTGAATGCGCCCAACACAAAAACATACATTTATTTAAAACATTATGAGATTTCTTTGTGATTATGTATCGCAATGTATTTAATGTGTGGCCCAAGACAATTCTTCTTCCAGTGTGATGCAGAGACGCCAAAAGGTTGGACACCCCCGCTAGGGCTTGGTCTTTCTCATTTTGGTTTCACTTCCCTGCTTCCTGTAGAAGCCTGCACTAATTCAAGGAATGATGCAATGATTTCTGGGTAAATTTCGCAAGCCTCTCTTCTGTCACCCACTGTACTGGGTGCTCTGCATAATCTTGCCATTCTTGAGACAACTCCGAATGACCACAATGGGTCAGATCACTCCCTGACCGCACAGATTTGAGTAACTTGGAGTCACTTTGCTTCCCGCCCAGCATTGTCTAAGGCAAACTGAATAATTTCACTTATAATTTCAGTGTTACTTTGGACAAGGTCTAAAACCATTTGAACTTATAAAAGATTGGAATCACTTTTTCTTTTTTTCTTTAATATATTTGCACCCCCATTCTCTCTTTTCCTCATAATATTTTTACATGAAAATGTATGTTTTGAGATGTCACCACAGACTTCTCTGACTTTTATCCAAACCCACAGACCTCAGTACTGGGCAAGAAATATCTAGCAAAATTAGATAGTCTTGGTAGATTTCAAAAGCTTTCAGTTTCCATCCAGGCTAGAAATAGCACCGGTAAAAAGAAAAATCCTTTTGTGTGATACCATGGTTTTGTTGCCAGTCCTAAGTCACTCTTTAATAGGGTTAGGTTTTAAAAAGCCACAGTTTAAAATGTTAACTAAATAGATTAGACTTTCAGAAATTGGAGTAGAATTTGAATTGTGTTAAAGATTTGTGTTGTCCTTTATTTTACCTGAGGTGATTCCCCATCCCCCAGCTAATAATGGATTTGCCCGGGAACTCTCTGTGCTCCGTGCCAGTGTCTATGACTGGGGAATGGCTGCGGAGCCTGAGCAGCCCAGCAGCAAGGACCAGCTTCTTCTACTCCATGGAAACGCTCAGTAAGGCGGCCAAGTGCACACTCATTACCGTCTGCTTTCGAAGGGACAGACGAATGCCCACTTCAAATAGTCTACTGTGAAAGAAAAAGAAAGAAAAACCAAAAAACAAAAATTAAAAATTAAAAACAGGACAAAACAAAAAACAACAACAAAAATGGTTTAACATAACCTTTTCTATATTTTTGATACCTCCACTTATTTCTCTTTCTCTCTGTATATGTACATGTGAGCGTGTATGTATATGCAAAACTTAATAAAATTTCAATTTCCTGAGAGGCACCGTGAAGGGAGTCCTACATTACTCTGTAAGTGGAAATCTGATCATTCAGAAGTAAGGTAATCTCTCTCCTAACAGCCGGGCAGGCCTTGTCCAAGTGTGAGGAAGCATTCAGACCACCTAAAAGCAGCCATGGTGCCAATACAGTTTGAATATGAATGTAAAGTAAATGTTAGTCTTCCCATGATTTGAGCTAAGCACAATAAACAACAAGTGAGTCCAGAAAAATCATAGGAGGTTTAAGAAATTTACTTTGATATTAACCATCAAAGATATCAGACTTAGCTCCCATATGAACAATTACATATTCTTCTCCAAATTCAGGTTTAACAGCACAGAATATTAGAAAGGACTCCGGCTGTCCTCTGCACAGAGGCGGAACCAGGCAGCCAGTGGCAAATAGGTGAATCTTCCTGCAATGGACAGCAGTGTTCATCCTGATGCATTTATCAACTCGTGTGCATTAACCTGCCTCCACTATCTATGTTTCCACTTCACCTAAATGAGCTATAAACTCCTTCTGCGTAGAGACCGTATTCTTTCCTCATTTCTGCCCTAACTACATAGGACCTATTATTCAAAAATGCATTTTGCACTCAAAGAGAGTGCAAACAATATGTGACTCAAATGGACTAGAGTATTAATAGATTGTGAAAAGACCAATTAGAAGGGTGAAGAAAGCATGAACTTTAGCAGGAAGACTATAACTGGAGAAGCAAACGTGAATTCTCCTTTTTCAAAAACATGGAGGTTTATATTGATTAGAGTCGGCCCCTCGTGATGCCAAGTCAGTGAGTTGGGGCTCACACCGAAGTTAGAAACTCCAAGGCATACAGAGCCAACATAATGAGCAAACAGCAGCTGGGGTGGAAACTGGGGAGCTGGGAAGCGTGTGCTTTGTCTAAATGGGGCAGTGAGTGGCTACTACACTCCAGGCTGTTGATGCCAGCAGGAATATAGTGCCAATGTAGGTAACTGATTTTCTCCAATTGTTAAATGCTACAAGTTAATTAAAAACAACAACAACAACAACAACAACAACAAAACTTTAAACACCAGGCAATCCAAACCAAACACTTCTGTGGGCTGCCCGTCTGCAGTCTCTGTTCTGTGGAATGGACATCCTGGGGGAGGTGAGGGAAGATGGAGATGCAACATCAGAACGAGCAGTTAGATTCTAAGACTGTTAGGGTGCTTTCCTACTTGAGCCTGTCGTCCAGGATGGATAAAAAGAGACTTGAGGTCCAATGTGCTGATGACCATTGATTCTGTTTCTTACTCTGGCGAAGCATGAGCTATACACTCATACAGTACTGGGTACCAGAATTCAATTCAATTCAAGCATGTCTTATTGGTCTCAAAGGAAGCCCATGAGAACAAAATTACAATGAAGCCAAATGCTTTTTATCTTTATCAAATACCAGAGGTACATCAGTGTCTTCTACAGAAGAAACTCATAAAATTATACCTATAGTAACAGAAATCCAAAATTCTTTTTCTCTGTGTGGAGTCCATGCATGGCTGATAGTTGGGATTTTACAAGGCAATGGAGTCACAAACTTGGTACTTCGGTGGCTTCACTGAATACTTTACCGGGTATCACTCACAAAGCAGCAAGTCCCAAACCTTTCATAAGAAGACACTTAGAACCAAACTAAATCTGAAGAACAAACAAAAGTAATGTTAGTATTTTGTGATCAGGTATTTGCAGAAGCAAAGAACTGAGACAGAAGACCACAAGAAAGAGAAAGCTATGACTCACATTTTTTTTTTTTAAACGAACTATGATGGGTGCTTTCTTCCTCAATGTATCATATCCCAGTCCTTTGTTATCAAAACTCCATGGCTCAGGACTGGCAGGGAAAGGGACCTCGTCTCTCACCACCATCATGGGTCACATGTGCTTCTTTTGAATATGGACAGATAGGCAGAACGTGGTTCAGGCAAGAGGTACTGGTAGCTGCCAAAAGACTTTCAAATTATGAGTCCTGGGACATTTGTCCTGACCTGTTCTAAAGCTTCTTTACTCCCTGGGCCACATAGATACACCTTCTATATATCATACAGAAATTCGTATGTTGAGAAATGCATTGTTCCCTCAGTTACCCAGAGGAAAGTGCCCTTTTTATTTCGGTGTTTATTTTTGTTTTTAATGGGCTTTGTTACTCTTGAGTATAATACGGTATATAATTCTTATTGTATATATTCTTACCGTATATACCTCTTTTATTGACTAAAATATATTGGGCACTAGAAATACAGTCAAGCTAAACTCAACTTGTAAAATATAGTCAAGCTAAAGTAAACTGATAAAAAAAAAGCTGGTTAAACTAGCCAACATAGTGGTATTATTTTCTGCGTCTCAGAAGGTGACAGAGTTTGTCCTGAATGGTGAGCTTCAGTGGAATCTTTTATGTTGGTGACTCTGTTCTAAAGAGCAAAGAAAAACATTTCCTTATTTCTTGATATTAGTATCTAAGGATCCCATGGAATCCCAAAGGCAATTCCGATTTTAAAGGACAAATTCATACTGTTGGAATCTTGGGAAGGCAAAGTGATTGAATCTCTTGCAAGCTTCCACGTGGGGGATGAGCCCTGGCAAAACTGAGGTAACTTATCTTCTGAATTGATTCCAATATTCGTAGCAAACCCTTCTGTGCAGCTGTCACGACTTCTTCATGGTAATTAATTTGATGGAATATTGCCAAATGGCATATTTTTCCTACTTGGAGCCCCCTTCGAAGCACTCCTGGGAATGTCTGAAATATGAGATAAGCACTCTTAACCCAAAGTTTTATTAAAAAGTTTAATTAACACAAATGTGAAATGACTCATGGATGGCTATTAAGTAAGTAGACGACATGTAAATCTGTGAACTACCTATTCCCCTCAGCAGCCCTGGGAGCCTTATCTCATCCTGAGCACAGGAGCACTCCCAGGATGCACTTCCCCATCGCCAGCCTCCCAGGTTTGCAGGACTTCGCTGCCTGCCCTAAAGCTGGGCAGTGGGGTGAAGTTTCCTTACCTTGTTCTCTGTCTAACCCCGCCCCGCCTCCACTAGTGCCTGCCGGATCCTCTGGCTTTTGATCTCCTTCAAGCGGCCTATTGGGAAGCCAGCAGTCTCAGAGTAACTTGCTTGTCTAAACCCCACCCCCACCTGAGAAAATACATGTTTACCAATCCTCTCTCAAGCTTCCAGAATATGAAGAATTACTTAACTTTTGTTTTTTCTAGCATAATCCTCCACTAGATCCTTAGTTCTTCCAAGGCAGAAACCATGCTCCTATACACCCTTGCACTCCCACCGCCTGACAGTGACTGACATGTAGTTAGAGCTCAGTTATTGAATATTTAGAAATAAGACATTACCTTGTTTCCCATCTTCTCTCTTTGACTTTTAAAAAAATCTGGGAGAAAAATCTTTTATTTTCCCCTTGTGTCCTCTGAGGGTCTCTATGTTTCCCTTAGCCCTCCACCCCCTCTTGAGACAATTCCTTATATTATGATCATGCTACATAAAAATATCTTAGCTACTCAATGTGTAATAAGCAGCGTAACTGAAGGACAAGTCTAAAAAGATTTTCTGTAATGCTAGGTTACAGTTAAATCAGTGGCACAGTCCTCTACATGTTGCTGAGCAATCCTGCTTGGTTAGTGATCAGAGGAAGAATTAATATAGTTATAAATGCTAGCAGAGAGGACGAGACAAAGTGAATGTGCACGATAATAGTATAGTGAAGGCAAGCAAGTGAAAAGAACAGAAATTAGAAGAGCTTGCATTAACTGCATCAGCTATCTACTGCCGCAAAATTGCTGCATAGTAATGAGCAGTGGCTTACAACAAAAAATATTAATTTTTGCCTCCAAGTCTCTGGGTCGGGCTGCAGATGGCTGGATTCACTCATGTGTCTGTGGTCAGCTGGGGAGTCACCTAAGGGCTAGCTGCTCTCAGATAGTTTTAGCCTCCGAGGAGCTCTGCTGCATGTGTTTTCTTATCCTTTAGCACACACAAGCCTAGAACTGTTTATACGAGGGTAGCATACATCAGAGAGAGAGAAGCACACAAAGCCCCACAGAGCCTAGGCGCAAAACTGGCACACCGGCACTTCCGCCTCATTCTGTCGGCCCATGCATGTATGTTTCGGGCCAGCACAGATGCAAGGGAAGGAGCAGTACCTTCCATCTCTTGATGCAGGAGCTCCAAACTCACATTACGAAGGCCAGGGATACAAAGAGGGCTGGAGAACTCGGGCTAATTTTGACATCAAACCATCACAGTTATCTCAGTGCCAAACTCCATTTATGAACACATGCAACTGCCTTAGTTTGAGTTCCTCTGGAAAGTGCACCTGAGACAAGGATCCAAATGCAAGGGGCTTATTTGGATAGTGATGCTGGGAAACACCAGTAGGGGCATGCGGAGGTGAGAAAGGAAAAAACCTTCCTTTGTTATCAAGAAAGTCCCCACCATGGTTCACTGAATCATATTCTTGCTGCGAAACTCGGAGTCAAGCTAGAATACATGGCTTAGAGTGGTCCTACCTGAAGAATGAGGGGCCTGGGGTATAAATACCCAACCTCTCTAGTCGTTGGCTGTGGAGCACTCACACATGGGTGTTCTGGACCTGCCATAGGAGCTGAACGGGCTCCAAGGTCAGCCAAGGAAAGTCTTCAGACAAAGAACTGCCAACTTAGAAACTGAGCAGTGTGCACTCAAGCGGCAGGGCAAGAGGGTAGGTAGGCAAGACCCTGACGGTCCATTGTGACCCCCGACAACGGCTGACTGCAGCGGAGTCTGCAGAACGTTACAGTGTAGCTAAGCAGAAAGATTATGGGTAACCAGTTTTTAACTATGAACAAATTCCTTAACATTTCTGAACCTCATTTTCTTCAATAATAGGTACCTCATAGGCATTTTATGAAGACTAAATTGAGGTCATGTGTTTACAGATGCCGGATGCTATTATCAATATATTTTTGTTGCCATTCATTGATTTTTTTCAATACTTTATTGTGGAAATAAACACATCCTTTGAAATATTTGCTTGGGTCTCCTGTCTTTGCTTTTGCTTTGTTTTGTTTTGTTTTGTTTTGTTTTCTTACACTTTGACCATTCTTTGGCATCTAACATAGGCTCCCAAAAGCAAAAACTAGAACTTGGAAGTTCTAGAAATGGCAACATCTTTACATAGCCTGGTAAAACAGTAAATGTTCCCACATGCAACTTTTCTCCCTCAGTAAAACTGGACCAACACCAACCAAATGCTTGCAGTAGAAAACCGCTCCCTCCTGTGTGAAAACTGAATTGAATACGCACCATCAGCAGCCAGCGTGCATTTAATTATGCCGTGCTTTGCTCTGAAGCCACTCCTTCCTCCGCCTTTCTGGAAGACGTCCAGACCAATGCTTATCTTGTTTGTTCTTTACTGATGACCTTTCACGAATGGTCCCAGTTTAATGAAATAAAAATGTTAAGATATAATTCCCTTTGTCTTTGAAGTTCGTGTTTCAGACTTTCTGCTTCTTTTCAAGAAGCAGGAGGCCACGCTGGGTAAGAGGACGGGGACCAGATGAATGCAAACCGCCCGGGCTGTGAGGAGCCGGGGAGGCTGGATCCGTGGGCAGGCAGGGTCTCAGCTGTGCTTATTTCTTCCCCAACTACCCAGAGGCTTCATTTGTACAAACTTCACTGATGTGCTTGAAGACACCAACTTGGTTTCCACTGGAGGACTGGGAAAAGCTTTTGACAGCGTCGAAACCTGCTAGAGACTTGAAGCGAGTGTTTGGTCATCTCGTTGCCTCTACGCAAGTCCTCCCAGGAGCCACCTGTGTTGGAAGAGAATGGCCTCCACTGAAGTGCCAGGGGTGTCACCGGGTGTCCTGAGGGCGACATCAGGGGGAAGTTGTTCCTTTGATCTAATGAAACCCCTCCTGTTATTCTATAATCTTTTTTTCCATTTTTTCCCCTAGCCCTAATAGAAAGAGTGCTGCCTTGTCTATGAAATCTATTGTATTTAGTTTTTTCTCTTCATATGTTCTCAGTATTCTTTTACCAGCATTTCCTCACAGCTCCAGCTTTCTGTTTGTATTTTAATATAGCTCTTTTAAAATTTGCTTTGAATACTCATTAACTTTCTAATGTTGAAGTCCAGCTCTGAACTTCAGGGGCCCCCTGTGTGTAAAGGAATGCATGTGGGCTGATGGGGACTCTTCTGGGGCTGATTTTTTGGGGGGTTGAGTTGAGAGGGAGGCTCTTTTCATTCTCTTTGCACACCTATTAGCAACCCTCTTTCCCCCAACACCACTGAAAACAGGAATGTCTTTAGCAGAGAATAAAGCCTCTCTTCCCCTCCTTGGCAGAGACGAGATAAAATCCACATGCTCCAGGGAGGGGGAATGCCAGAGATTTGAATTCACATGGACATAAAGATGATAGAGGTCGGGTCATTTCCAGATAGTTTTTTATTAGGAGGGACAGCATACAAGGCTAAGGGAAAGGAAAAAGTTCAAAAATGGTGTTTGTCATTCTTTAAGGCTACTGTGTATCTCTTGAACATCCTTCCTATGTTTTAGGAATTTCCTACAATATCTGCCTTCCCAAGTGGTGAACAAAATCACTCCGTTTCCCAGCAATGCTCGCAGCCAGGCATCGTCTTGCACAATGGCAAGATTTCCATCCTTCAAGAAAGGACAGCATTTAACTAAGCTGGTGGTGAAGGCATCCTTGGGGGTGGGTGGGCACATGTGCTAACAGAACTTCCAGGGGTCCAGCTCCAGATACCCAGTGTGGACTGCCCTGCTGGCCCTCTGATGGCACCAGCCTGGCCTCCACAGGGGCAATCACTAGGCAGGGTTTGGGCACTCCTCCTAGCCACTCAATCCCTTTATAAATGAATTTTCTGCACAGACTAACTACAGTGAATCTTGTTTTCATCGGGAAAGGCTGGCTGATACAGTGTTGTTTTGACAACAGTATCCACTGTGGACTTGCTTTGGTTCCACTAATACTCATTGACCTTCTCATTCTGTTGAAATTCCTACCAGACTGTTCAAAGATAGCACAGCCACCTAAATCCCCGTGGAGACAAACTCGTGGCTCCGGGCACTGATAGGGCCCTCTTAAAAATGATACATAATTCTCTCTGATACGTCTCTTCCTGAATCTGGAAGATTAACACAAGAGAGAAAGGACAAAGTCCAGGTTTTGAATACCAAGTTAGGTAGCATGACTTAACTCACAGACTGGGTGGCCGTAAGTTTTCCGTAAGTTGAAGACAGTGAGGTCTGGCACCAACAGGGTGTGTAGCTGACGCTAGTGCCTCCAAAGCTGTGCTAAAACAGTGGCTTTCAACCTTGGCTGCACATTAGAGTCACCTAGAAAGTTATAACAATGCCAATGCCGGGGCCCCGCCTTTAGGCGTTCTGTTTCAATTGGTCTGGATTGGGGCCTGGGCATCTGTATCTTTTAAAAGCTTGCCAAACTAATCTAAGACCATAGTTGAGAAGCTCTATTTTAATGGGAATTCAAGTCATACATGCAAGCTGGAAATCTTTTGGTGCTATTACTATGACTACTCACCATGCCCTGGTATAGATGTGTCTCAGTTTGTGTAATAGGAATATTTATGCATGAAAATGTACATGAAATACTATGTTAACTGCTGCTGGAAATGGCAAAATCAGCAACAGGTAGCGTCCACCTTGGTCTAAGTGACACTGGTCACCTGATCTGCCCAGTGTGCGTGTCAGGAGAGTGACTCTGTGCATTGATTCTATCCACCTGGCCTATCTAAAGATAAGCCTCCTCATAATATCTGTGGCGCTTCATTTAACACAGGACTTTATAAAATAGACAAGAGGTTTAGTTAGAAGTGACTCCAGGGAATGCAGTTGATATCTCTTACTTTATGGTTGATGTAAAAACAAATACAGAGGTATAATTTAAAATAGATACCAATATTAACTAGAACAAGAATGAGTTGCGTGGCCCTGGCTGTGTGGGTGTGGCTCAGTGGACTGAGTGCTGGCCTGTGAACCAAAGGGTCACCAGTTCGATTCTCAGTCAGGACACATGTTTGGCTTGCAGGCCAGGTCCCCACTAGGGAGCATGTGAAAGGCAACCACACATTGATGTTTCTCTCTGTCTCTTTCTCCTTCCCTTCCCGCTCTCTAAAAATAAATAAATAATTTTTTTTAAGATTTTATTTATTTATTTTCAGAGAGAGGAGAAAGGAGGGAGAAAGAGCAATGTATGGTTGCCTCTCACATGGCCCACATTGGGGACCTGGCCCGCAACCCAGGCATGTGCCCCGACTGGGAATCGAACCGGGACCCTCTGGTTCCCAGTCCGCGCTCAATCAACTGAGCTACACCAGCCAAGCTAAAAAAAAATTTTTTTATTTTTTTTTTTAAAAAGAATGAAGGTGTCTCGTTAGCGCAGTAGGTAGCACATCAGTCTCATAAAAAAAGAATGAGTTGTGGGGAAGATACAGGCATTGGATTATCTTGGAGGCTTGCCCGGGGGCCGGGAGGCTCTGGGGAACAGATGCTCCTAGGCGATAAGTGGTTGCCAGAGCAGCAGGGGTACTGCCCCAAAATGGAAAACCAGAAGACAAAATGGCCAAACAGGAATCATTCTAATAGCAAAGTAAGAGAAGTCAAGAGACTAGAATCAGATAGTAGATGCACAGAAGGTCCAATAAATCATTTCAAATAAACACAGGCACAGAAGTGAGTGCAAGAATGACAAGCAAGCAACTAAACTGAGGCGGGCTAGGCTGAACCATTGTAGGTACAGAGCAAGAATTGGGGCCAGTGAGCCAGAATGGGGCAGAGGTGATCTGGAAGGAGGGAAGCTCTCAGATCAGCCATTGTGGACAAAGGGAAATGCAGAAGGATCGGTTTCATCCAATTAAAACCCAAAAGCTTGTGCAACCTGACAGGAGGTGCCGCCTGCCTCAGAGTCCCTGCAGTCCTTGCCCTCAGAGGCGGCTTCTTATCCTTCTTCACTAGTGTGCTGTTGAGACACTCCACCAAGAGGGCTAAGGCCACCTTGCTCCCTGACTGGGTCCAGGATCTCTGTCAAGTTGCCTAGTTCCCTGTCCACTCTGTCTTCTCATTTTGGTGCACACCAACCAGTTGCTTCCCGGACCAAAGAGGATACAGAAATGACAGAGCACGCTCAGGCTCTGTTTGCAATTGTGCTTGCTCTCACTACATAGTCTTAGGTCACTTGTGTTCCAGTTTGCTGCTTTAGAAATCAGTGAATGGTGGCCCTGGCCAGGTAGCTCAG